>BHFT01041357.1:0-55373 GCA_004320025.1 Laticauda laticaudata
TCAGTCACTCTGATCATGTCCATGGTCTCCAGCTGTTAAGTGGGCAGGGACTGTGTAGATGGCAGTGGCTTGAGTGCTGGTCTGAGGCACCATTGGGGTGCTTGCCCCCGGGGGTACAAAGGTGGTGGGGTGTTCAAGAGCTATCCGAAGAGCTGACTCAGTTCCATGAGGTTGAGAGCCCTTCATCAAGGACTTGAGATGGTCAGGTCCAATACTTGATTGACAGATTGTCCATTGTGACGGGCTTGGGTGTGGGGTGGAGGAAGGAGGAGTTGTGTGGGACTGTTTGGTCTGCAGTCTGGGTGAGGGCTGGCATCTGGGGCATCCGATGAACCTGGGCCTGGTCTGGGAAGTTCTGCTTCTGCTGTGGGAAGTCCTGGTAGTCGTAGCCTTTTGTAGGTGAGAGGCTGTTGAAAGCTGTGGAAGGGGCCCCAGGGATCACCTTGGGGTGGAGGAGGCAAATCTGGGATTGTGGTAGGACAGCTTTCAGCTGGGCTTGAGGGTTGTTGCAGAAAGTGCTGATAATCTTCTGCTTCATCACCTGGTACTGGGCCTCAGGCAGGTCCCAGAGGGTGTGGCTCATGTAGGTGATGAAGGTGTTCCGGCCCGAGGATGCTTCCGTCCAAGTGGACCAGCTTGAGAGAAGATGTTCTGTGCCTGGTCTTTCATTGTGTCCCTGATCTCCAACAGCACACTGTGGTCCTTGCCCTCCAGTCTGCCTCTCTGCCTGCATCCTTTGGAGCTGGAAGGGGCGGGTTGGCCTCTGGTGGCTGTTGCTTTTCCTCCATTTGTGACAGCAGGGCATCTCCTCCACGGAATCTCCAAGTCTGCCGGCATGGGGAGTGCAGCTGTCGGGGGGGGTCTCTGCTGTGGGGCCCTCTGAAGACACCTGCCTGGACAGGCTCGCTGGCTCCTGGCTGGGAGAGGACTGGCTGTCTGTGGGCTGTCTTGAGGGAGAGGGGTCTCAGAGGGGCTGCTCCTCATGATGGATCTCACCCTCCAGGAAAACTGCACTTGGCCATGACGTACATCTCCTGGTCATGAGCTTGACAGCGGCCTGCCCGGATTTCTTTGAGGTTTAGCTTGCCATTACCAGGTGTGCATGTGCTTCCCACCATCCAAGGAGTACTTCTGCAGTGTACCCCCGGCTCTCCTGCCTTGTCTCTCCAAGCTGCCTGCTTCTTCTTGGTGTCCCGATACAGTCTGGTGGCCTTTCTCCAGAGGTACTCGTTTTCCCTCAGCCATTCCAGCACCTCATCCTCATGCTCCTCAGAAACGGTGACTGTTTCCTTCTCTCCCTTCTCCTTCCTTTGCCTCTTCCTCCCCTCTTGGCAGAGGCTTCAGCAGGGCCTTCAGGGGCTTGGAGCAGCAGGGCCTTCAGCAGCAGGGCTTTGAGGGCCTTGGGGCTGGTCCACCACAGCGCAGCAGCTTTCAGAGTCAGTTGCCAGGGGGTGGGATGCTGGTTCTGGCCTTCTTCACCTTCCAGGGCTTGAACAAGCAGGCACGGGCTTCCTCTTTCTTGCCTGACTGATGAACCATGGTGTTCCTGCAAGATGTATGTGGCAGCATGTCTTTCCCCTTGTATGCTGACTGCGTGCGTGCTGCATCCTTTTATATCTACGGAGCTGACACAATTCATACTCCCCGCATGCGCAGTGAAATGCTTTGCATCCGATATACATCCACGCAGCATCCCCTTTCTTTCCTATAGGCGTCCGTGATGCATCCGCTTCATCCGCCATGCATCCGCCCCTTCCACTATGCGTCCGCTTCAAAATTCTCCCTGGAACCCTTTGGAGGTGTCATCCGCTTCCATCCGCTTTCATCCGCTAGGCTTCCAATGAACATCCATTTAACATCCCCGCTACATACTGCCCACATCCGTTGTTTTCTTTCTTTTCCGTTCTGTTTATGCAAAATTTTGCCACTTTTGGAGCGGATGGACAATGGCATGGAGCATGGAGCCACTCCTGAAATTTTGCTCGTCCACTGTGTCCTTTATGCATACATTTTGCGTCCATCGGCCAGTGGGACCAGGCCTTTAGATGTGCTGGGCATTTGCACAACTCACCTGGCTTCAATCTTTTTGATTCTAACCCTGGCAACTCTGGTCTTCAAACTAAGAATTCTGTTTTCTCTCTTGGGAGCATCCATACTGGAACAACCAGAAATTAACCAAGGTCCACACATATGGACTACATATCTATAGTTGGTCCTTTTTTCTGTAGTTATCCTGCAGACCCAGTTTGGCAATGGAATATATCCGTAAGCCTTAGCAGATTTTTGCAGCGTGGGAATTTTATGAAGTCATGCTTTGCACATTCTTACTATTCTCTCCATGTAAGGGTTGAGACTATTTGTAGTTCACTCTTACACTATGGGGCCATGACAAAGTGCATAGAATTTCTACAAAGCACCTTTGCCACCCATATAAGTTTCTGCATGATTTACCATTCTCATTACATTATCCAGTATATGTGAATAGTTTAGCTCCATACTCACGATCCCATATTCTTTCAGATCATAATGAGATCACATTTTGGCTCCCTGGAATGCAAGGTTTACATACTTCAAGGTTCTCCTTTGCACCATACCTACTACTTCCCACCAAGTAATTTCTTAACACATTTTGTCTGTGAGACTTTAATTGAGACTTAGTATAGAAACAGATATTTGCTATGTAAAACTTAGAAGTCTGTGATTTACTATTAAGTCATGACTAAGAAGTTGGACACTAACTGGCACCAAAACAAGACAAAATTGAATATAATCTCTGGCAACATCCAGTCCGAAACATTTTTATGGATTTGTATGACATGTAACCTTATTAATCATATTAATTAGGGGACAGGAATATGAAAGGAAACTGGATTTATTCCAGCATCCAGTTTACTGGTAAATTTGTTAGAAGGGTATGAATTCTTGAGTCTTCTACCTGAATATTCCTCAACCTAAGCAACTTTAAGATATGGGGACTTCAATTCCCAGAATTTCCCAACCAGCAAAGCTGAGAAACACTGCTTTAACTAGTGTTCATGCAGTAAATAAAGCTACCTGTTTTCCTGCCAAACAATGAATATGCAGCTGTTCTGGATTATACTGTTCTGTAACTGCTAACCCATCCCAGATTTTCAGAGGTTTATTACTATTTATTAGTCCGGCATTACATTTAAATTACTACAGGAAATTACACTGAATTTTCTATCTCATCAGTTTTAAAACTATTAAAAAAATTAGGGAAACTACTAGAATTATAGCTTAAGCTTTGTTCAAGATAATTAAATTGCATTCTTGTGCACATTTAGAATTAAAAGTATTGATTGCTTAACAAGTGATATGAAAGGGTGACCTGTATTTTAAAGTCTGAACTAACCATTAAAAGCTGAACAAGTATATTGTTTTATATATATCAGGAACCATATTTTTATTTTTCAATTAGGTTTATGTGAAGATAAACACTGAAACTATTAAACCAATCTGAAATCAAATACTATTACCGAATTTTATTCTTTAAAAAATGCAAACCAAACAAGGCAAACTATAAAATGTAAGAATTAGATTTTTGAGGAGCAAAATTCTTAGAAGAGGAATATACCTTTTTCAGTCAAAAGACAAAGTACACAGTGGAATTGCTCCAACCAGTTGTTTTTTAATGGGTCTCCTTTTCCTTTTTCTCTACATTTGGGGGGGGGGAATTCATCATGTGATCAATAATTTTTGTTCTGTGTCTGAAGGAACCTCTGTTGTACTACATAGTAGAATCTGTACCATGCAGAATTTAAATGAGACTCAGATCTTCAAAACAGGATTCTCTCTCTTGATTTGGGGAAATGGTAAATATTTCTGTATAATTTCCAGATAGTACACCAGTGGACTACCAATAGCTTGTTTTCCTATCTCTGAGTAACCTGATTATACCTTTTCAAAAGTTGTGTGTGTCTGTGTGTGTCTGTGTCTGTGTGTGTCTGTGTCTGTGTCTACCAAAATAATGTATTTAAAGTATTGTGTTTATATGGTTAAGACAATATAGGAATCAATATATAGACTTGATTAATCTCCAATCTTCAAAAACAAATGTTGCCTTTTATTGAAGATTTGTTTAAATAGAAGTATATATATATTGTTGGTCCATAGACTGGATTGGGTAGATTCATTCGATGAGTGTTTCAACTAGAGTAAAAAGGGGCATCTATCCTTATCATCAACTTTTAGGTTCAACATTCTATAACAGATAAGAATTGACTTTTTAAATTAAAATATAATTCTAATTAAGGTCTTGGATATAATTGCTATAATTAATATTTATGGATTTAATTTTGACTTCCCCACCAAGTTTCATGAGTGTTTTTATTATTTAGATATTTCCCACAATTCTATTATTATGGGAGAGACTTCAATGAGATACTGGATCCTGAACTGAATAGCAATAATCCTACTCATAAAAAAACAATCATGAGTGAAAATTGAACATATATACATCCTATAAGAAGGAATATAACATATGCATGAGACTAATTTGAAAAATAACTTCAGATGGCTACATATCCTTCTACCAATCTATGTAGGGAGTTACAATGGACTCAATATAATGTGATGATACTTTATCACAATGAACTGAAATTGTGTTAACATGCTTACTTTAGAGGTGTTGGAAAAATGATGAAAGAGTGGCTGGATCAGAGCAAGCTTGGTGTTGATTTGTCCTTCTTCACAACAAAAAGGTATTTTGCATAAATCAGTATACACCATATTGGACTAGGATTTCAAATATGCCCTTATACATATGTTCTCCATTCCATGTATGTTTTGTAACTTCCTTTCTTCATATTGTTATATGTTATTACATTTGCAGTTTTGGATCACAGAATAATCTGTGATATTCTAAAACTAGATCAGGGTAAAAAAGAATTTGGAAAAGTTGCGGAATTTTGATTTATAAAGGGAACCCTTCCACACCTGTTGGAAAGTTGTTAAAGAGAAGGAACTAGAGTAAAGAAAGCTTTTTTATCCTGAGAGCTTCTGAAACCCATTTCTTTAATATCTATAGTCAGCTGTTAAAAGGAAAATGTTTCTTGCCTACACATCCTGATCATCTGGGCTCTATCCAGCAAGCGAGAATTGTTTGGTCCTTGCAAAACTGTCAGATTGCCACAGAAAGTGGCAAACTGGGATTTGGAGAAGAACATTATACTTCCTCTGAAGAGATCTCATACATTCAAAAAGCTGATGGAAACACCATAGCCAAAGAAATGTAGTTCCCCTTCTTCATTGTCTAGAAACTTTTTTCATGTCAATATTGATGATGGTTTATATCCAACTCTCTACATATTGAACAACCTTCTAGAAGAGCATGGAAAGTAACAGATTGGAATGTCACAAAGTAGAATATTCTGTAAAGATGTTCTTTCTATTCCTTAGAAGAAAAGAATTCACTCATGAAAACTTATTTTCTGTGTAGGCTCACTTTTAGTGTCATACTAGACCTAATCCAGAAAATATATTTATCAGATCAATTTTATTCAACCATTAAACTACATAAGATACAATTTTTAAAAACTTACTTATGAACTTATTGTTAATTTAATTTTTAAAACTTACTTATGAACTATATTAGACTTCTAATATTTTACATTTAATATGCCAAATTTATGAGCAGCTTCTTTCAGTCTTATTTCTAAAGGTTGCATTACAATTTAAATATACAATTTTTTAAAAAAAAGTTAAATCCCAAACCCTCTCTTGTTTTGCATGCCAACCCATTAAAAGTCTTACTACTTACTACTGAAGATAGTGTTAAAACAAAACAATACTCAAAATACACTGAAATACAGTTGAAAATAAGGACTATAATAAAGAGCATTTTTGACGCACATATTCATGGACAGCATTTCAGGTTTTCATTTTGTTTCATTTTGATTTTTACAATCTTGTAATAATAAAATGAGCACAAGGATAGTTCCAGTTCATTACTTCTTTGATGACAGTTTTTACATTTGCAATCCACACTGCATTCTTTTGTTAGACCATTAAGTGATGAATATAATTATCTATTCTTGCCCTACACTGACACCTGCTGGAGGATTGTAACCTATTTACTCAATGGCACTAGAGTGAAATTTACAAGCAACTTAAAATACTTTCAAGGCCAAATGAAAACAACCTTATGCAATTTAAAGTACTACTCTTTCTCCCTTAGAAACTAATAATTTCAAATAAGATTTATATATCCAATTAACTGCTCCATGCTGTATACATTTCTATGTGACAAACACAAGTGGAATTCTATTTCCAATGTACAACCTTTAATATTCCATTAGCAAGTGATATATTTCATTGTAAGCTTCCATAGCATTCCATTCCATATTCTGAATTAACTTTCCTCCTTAGGATGAAAGATTCATGTCTTTCTTTATGTAAAGAAAAACTATAATAAATTTATACATGTTCACAGCAACAACTTTTTACTTAATTCGTACGATTTAACAAAGCTGTATATTACACACTATTTCTGTCCAAATAAGATCTGATCTTTACTCAAGAGAATTGGCAGTTTCAAATTATAATTGTTTTTGTCATTAAAATATGCAAAAATGCCAAACCACCATTCTTGAAAAGTTGCATCTGTAATAGAATAATGTGATTTACCACATAACTTCTGAATCTTTTTCTGTTTCCACCATATGTCCCAGAAGTAATGAAAATAAAAGTTGGCTATCATCCAAAATTCTAACACATTTCCATTCTGTTTATACATATGTAATGATAGAAAATCATTATTCACAATAAATAATTGTTTCACACTGAAGACACTAGTAAAGATTAAATCTAAAAATAAGAATTTCACAAGTTCTACCCACAGAATTAAATTCTATTCTGACATTTATAATTGATTCATGTCTGTTGCAATAATGGTCCAAACTTTTCTTTTGTTTAGTTTTTAAAAAGACTACTTTAATTTTCCAATAACCTTCCAGAAGCACCATGTTGACCTGCTCTTTCCCATTCCAATTCTGGTTTAAACATGATTTTTAGTACACAATTTAAATTTTGAAGTTAATGAACTTAATAATATAGTTGAAGATCACTAAATTAATTTTCCACATTCCAAAAACCACTTCTACAAAATCAAAGTCCCACAATAGTGGAGTTGGTGAAGCAGCAATTTTAACACTCCAAAAAGGAAAAGGAAAATTCTGTTAAGAACAATAAAAGTTACTGTCAAAAGCCCTGGGTCAACACTGGTTTCTTTGGCATGAGAAGTCATGCCTTATTTGTAACTTTTTAATAAAAAATTCAAACAGGAAAAAGGTAAAATCGTTAATAGAAAATCTTATGATAAATGAAGACTTAGCTGTAAATCTGTAAATGGCAGATACTCCTTTCTAAGGCATTAACTTCCACAACATATTACTTTATTGTGAAAAAGAATGGTTAGACTACACTGTTTAAGTTAACTTTGCACATCAGAGAACTTCCAACAATACCTACCTGCTTATGACTTAAAAAGCAAGAAAAGTAAGAAACCAGCTATGCAGCTCTATAATTGGAATAAGTATATACAAAAACATATTTCTTATGACTGGTATTAGACCTTTTGGAAAAATATATTTCTATCAAAATTCCAAAACAATGTGTTATTGTAATGGAATTAGCAGTCCTACTTTTAAGTTTTTACTCACCTTGCAAAGCTTTTGGTAACGTGGTGATGAAACTGCCATTCTCTGCAAGCGATGTAGCAACACCACAACTTTCTGCAGTGATGTTCTCACCACCGCCATCATTTTAAGTTTGCCACACTTCCGAAGGCACCTCAGAATTTGCATTATAAATGAAGAGCACCCAGCATTTTCTCTCGGTCACTGGACAATGATTTGCCAGCTTTCTGAGCATGCTCGCTTCCAAAACAGCTTTTCCAAGGGACAGATTCAAAGGCATAGGCAATAAGCATCATGCTAGAAGTATTCCTTTTTCTAGAGAGCCAAATACATACAAAAAGCAAAGCCTGCCTGCATCCTCAAAGGCTGGGTTTGTTTAGCAGTTCCAGAAAGAGAGAAGTTGTTGATCAGAGAGAGAGAGAGAGATGCCTGCTTCTAGGTGAACTACATACCAGCAAATGTTGATTAATTGACGAGGTAGAGCTGCAGAGATGAAGCACAATTCCTCCGGGAAGCCTGCTCTGACATCATCTAATAGTTCTCCTCCTGGATAGGCTTCATAGAAAAACAGGGAATGGCATTCCTTCCTTCACTCCGGAGGAAGATGCTGTCACCCTCACACTGGAAGCAGCTCTGCCAGAGCTACGGAGCAAGTGAATCACACAGCCTGCTCTAAATTTTATAAGAACAGAGGGATACCTGCCCTAATTATAGCAGCCATACATTAAAAGACAATAAATCACATAGTGGCTGCTCTCCAAAAGCTAGATTATTGTCCACAAAAGATAGATCTACAGGGGCAAAACCCTATCTTTTAAAAACTCTCTGAAGCTAATTTGCCTCGAGAGCTCCCAGAAGAAGAATGCTACATGCAGAAGTATGAATGTAGAATAGTTCGAGTGAAATCTCCTGCTAAAGCTTCTCCACTGAGCAAGATACAGAAATATTTGGTTTTTGTTTTTTTTTTAAAATGGTTTTATATATTTTATTACTCTACCTTCTTGCCTGCTCCATGGTCAGGATCTTCACAGTTTTAAATCTTGGCAACAAACTCTGACAAGTAGTATCATTAAACCTTTCTTGCTGCGACAGATAATGTGAGTTTAGCAGCAAGAACATGCTCCCATTGTGGCAAGTGCTATCACATGTTACATCATGTTTTTAAAAAGGCAGAGGATGCTGTAAGGTAGCTTAAACACCATCAATCTAAGTGTAATCAGGCCAGTACCCAGGAGAGTAATGCCTGGGAACCCTAATACGTTACCTTGACTTAAGAAAGATGAGATAGATCATCAAAACACAGAACTTCAATAAGAATTTTGACTTCTAACAATCGGGCAGCAAGTTTCATCTTATTTCATCTTTGTGCTTTAGACAGAACTAGATCACCAAAGCAAACAACTCATCTAGCCCAACATCTTGCTGAACATACCACCTACTTATTACCCATTCAAAATCAGTAAGCAAATATGTTCCGTAGAGGACTATGATGAGCAAAACTGGCCTGTGTGATATTCAAGAAAGGGAGACCCATACCAGACAATATAAATTATGGGAGAATTCAACCATAAATAGAATTTATTATTATGTGCAAAGAACCTAATTTTAGTCAGTAATTCTGGAATCTCAGTTATACTTGAAACAATTCCTAATAAGCCCAACTTACAAAGCCATCTGATTTGAAACAGCAGCAAAATTGCATGGCAAAGTCTACTCTGTAACATACAATATTAGCATGAAAAAAAGCTGAAACCAGAAGAGACAAACAGGGATTACATGAACTTTTCAAGGATCAGAAGCCACTCATGGTTCTTCCTATCTGCTGCTACCCTTCGTATGTTTTGTGTGTTTGTGTCTGTGTGGTGCGTCTACTTTGTTGAATGTATGTTCCTTTCTTATTGGAAAATCATGAATGCAAGTAACTGGGAGAAGCCCAAAATAATGACCACTTTTCAATGCTTCAAATATCAAATGGTTTAGATATGTAGAGAAGGAAACTATTTTATATTTAACATTGGTTTTTGCTTTTCTGAATTCCATGTGAAAATTCCAATTGTATTTTTTTTTTAAAAAAGCAATCAATTTATGAATCTGGATGCTGAGTAGATTGATACTTCACTCCAGCAACTGCTCAAAAATTCAGGGAAGTTAAGTGGCTCACCCAAGCCAGCAACCAAAACTTAGGTGCATGTTTGTTTGCATGTGATTAGAGCCTCCATATATTGATTGGCCGAGACATCAGAATAGAAAAGTCACAAACTATAACTATAGCCAATTATGGTTGCTTGACAGTAATGATTTCATTGGATCCATTTCCACAGAAAGATGAGATTTATGCCTCCACCAGCTAGAACTTCAAAGATTCTTGCACATCTAACCAATTTATAGCCATTAGCAAAATCAATGAATGCTTTAATATACATTGAATATTTAGAACCTAGTTTCTTGATTCTATGTATATAGGTTTCAGTGTATGTTAGAGTATAAAAAACTAATTTGTAATTTTCTCTAGTAATATAAAGCAATGTTATACTATACATTTAAGAATGTATGAATCATTTTTCTACAAAAGTATCCAAGCCAATAATAAAAACCTTATAATATCAGAAAATCACATAATTAAAAAACAATAATATCATCGGACATCAGGAAAAAAACAACAAAGCAATCAATATGCATCAAGCAACACCAAATGAATACAAACAGATCGATTTTAAGTGTTACCAGTTAAAATATTGACATATTTGAAAAAGCCATTCCCAAAACAAAATATTGCAAGTAAAGAAAAAATTACTCCTGATAGTGACCTATGGTGAACTATGAAAAGGCCTGAAAAATAATTTGGTGGGCTTCTGTATACTATATCATGAACAAATAAAAATATATGTCAGTAATTAGAATGTACTAGTTAGCCATTTCATGGAATGACTGGCCCATGAATTCCTTTTTATTCTAAACCTAGAATTCTAGTCTTATTCAAATTAAAATCATGTATGTTAAGAAGTAATATTTTCATGCATGCATACATAAATATGTCTCTATAATGCTGTCCTTGCTTCCAACTATTTAATATATTAAAATTATCAAATTTTTCCAAGGTCTTGTAAACATGATCTTGTTCAGAGCACAAAAAATGCCTGACAATGAAAAGACATAAATCAGCTTGTTCATATTATCTATATAAACTGAACTTAGAAAGTTAGAATACATTGTGTATTATTTTAATAGTGTGATTCTATTGTTTCCTACAAAGCAAAGGTGCTGAAAGATATAAAGTTATGATTAGCTCATGTGGAAAGAAAAAGAATAGAGACAGATTGTATTGGTTAATAATTTGATATCAATTAATAATAACATACCAAATACTGGGATATTCAAAATGGAGACACAGAATGATGGCTAGAATAAAAAAGGGGAAGAGAAAAACTGGCAAAGTCCAAAGTAAAGCAAGTCCTTAACCATCCATTATTCTAGTTGCTACTTTCAACACAATTTCATAATGAACACTTTTAAAATTAAATTCTACATCTTTCCTTTACTCTGACAGCATTCAAACTTAAAACTAAATTCCTTGAAGCCCTATAGAAGATGTCAGAACTGTTTGTTTCTATTCTCAATGAGGTATTGTTAATGTGAACTGGAACTTTAGCTTACAAAAATAAGCTAATATTAGAAAGCAATATTCAATTGGCTTCCTTCCCAAATCATTAAAATCACTGTTTTTTTAACCAACCACATAGTTAAATAAGCTGTTGAAAGTAAACATCTTGTACAATCTTCTTATATCTATGTTGGAAGCAAAGAGGGCTTGTAGGGGATTTTCAGATCTTAAGCTGTGCAGGTAACAATCGACAATGATTTACCATTGTATCCAATGAAGCCTCAATGTAGCCAGAAACAATTAAATTTCAAAGCCAAATAAGTATTTTTACTTCCTCTTTCTCTTTCTTCAATTAATATACAGGAACTAATATTGTTCCTATTTTCCATCAAATAACTAATATGATACTAAATGGTTTTTTCACTGACTCATGGACAGCTTTTAGATACTATGGTTTCTTTTGTTAAATTGATAAATTTCTGATTTAGTCAATATTTAAATGTTTATTTAAATATGAGCCAGCAGTATACAACAGCAGCCAAAAAAGCTAATGCAATCTTAAATTGTATTAACAGAGGGATACAATCAAGATCAATCAATCAATACCATTCTATCAAGTCTTAGTAAAACCACAACTAGAATACTGTATCCAGTTTTGGTCACCACATTATAAAAAGATGTTGAGACTCCAGAAAAAGTACAGAGAAGGGCAACCAGGATGATTAGGGGACTGGAGGTGAAAACATACAATGAACTGTTGTAGGAACTGGGCTTGGCTAGTCTAGTAAAGGGAAGGACCAGGGGAGACATGATAGTGGTCTTCCAATATTTGAGGGGCTGCCACAGGGAGGAAGGACTCAAGCTATTTTCTAAAGTGCCTGTAGGCCAGACAAGGAATAATGGATAGAAACTGAACAAAGAGAGATTTAACCAGGAAATAAGGAGAAACTTTCTGACAGTGAGAACAATCAATCAGTGGAACAGCTTTCCCTTGGAAGTTGTGGGAGCCCTATCATTTGAGATTTTCAAGAAGAGATTGGACTGTCATTTGTCAGAAATGGTGTAGGGTCTCCCGCTTGGGTGGGGGGGTTGGACTAGATGACCTACAAGGTTCCTTCCAACTCTGATTATCTGTTATCTGTTTACAATAATTTCCAATGTTTCTAACTACATACATTAGTTAAACTTTTTGTTAGTTTTCTAATTTTGCAGTATGTGTTTAAACTTCCTCATATTCATGCAGTATGGAATGCATGAATGTGAGGAAGTTTATTTCTCATTTCTCAATTTAGAGAAAATGCAGCCTTATTTTTTTTCACTTAAACTTTCTTATCCTTTTCTGAGTTATCCATAACAATGCTTACCTCCGAAGGGAATATTGTAAATATAAACATACAAAGGTTATATGCAAGTATTGTCTTTCTGTGTATCTTCCCACAGGATATTGTTTAAGATTATAGATTAAACAAGGGTGTCAGTAACACTGATTATTTTACTGACACACATATGGATTACAGTTGTAGTAGAGTTGGTTTTTTTCAGAAATAATTAGCCAACCTAACACTTTTTTCCAGGCTTCTAATTAACTTAGAAAAAGAATTTGCTTTCTTAGCATAAGAATTTGCTTGCTTACACTTTGTCCAGGTAGTTTATTTGTTTTCTGATGCTATGAATCAATGTTCCTTACTGCATCACCAATCTCCTTAAAATAGAATGTTTTCTCTCTCACATGTGGCAAGAACATTTTTGACAATATACAATAACTCCTTTACTAATTTTAGTTCAGTTCTGTTTTAATTGTACATGAATATTTTACTTCATTCTGCCATCCTCAGCAGTGGTGGGATTCAAATTTTTTTAGTAGAGGTTCTGTGGGCATGGTTTGGTGGGCGTGGCAGGGAAAAGATACTGTAAAATCTCCAGTCAGAGGTGGTATTTGTTGATTCTCCAAACTATTCAAAATTTCCACTACTGGTTCTCCAGAACTGGTCAGAACCTGCTGAATACCACCTCTGATCCTCAGCATTGCTATGTCCCAATCTCATCAGCTTTTTTTAAAAAAAATTATAATGCTATTTACATGCAATCCAAACAGACATTTTGACACTATCACTTTGGGTTTAAATAAACATTTCAGTAAGATCCAGTTTAAATTTATTTTGTACATGCAACCAAAAATACAATTTCAATGCCATCTTTGGAATTTTTAGTCAGCATTATTTTCTTTGATAGATGGATAGAAACTTGGATTCAGCTGGGCACAACTCCCTTATTCTAATTTCATCTAGGACACACAGATGAAAGCATTAGTCCTATCTCCTAGGTTGACCCCTAGCAAAGCAGTTACAATGGTTTGCTTTCAAGTTCTCTAAGCAACTGGATGGAAATAACCAGGAAATAACATCAGTGAAAGATTTTAAGCTTTCCCCTCAAATGTTATAATCGTGCTTTTTCTGTTTGCTAAGGATACTACAGTAGCATCAAGAAAAGCCTATTCTCTGGAGAAAGGGACATACTGCATGCCACTTCGCCTTCCTGTCAAAAAACAAAATATAACTCTAATAATCGCAAAGAGGCATGTGTGTTCATCCTTTCAGTGCTTTGAACTGTCATTCATAATACACGGATCTGGGACTTTTGAAGTGTTCTTTCACAATACAAAGTTAAACAGGCTGAAAGATTTTACCATTTATATTTAATGAAGGTATAACCAACTAAAGTAGCCATACCATAGGTAGTGGAACAAAAAATCTTCCTTGAAAAATGCGTAACAAAGTTAAAAATCCCATCAATCAAGTACTTTTCTTAAGGACAGAACATAATGAGCAGTGTGATGCTTATTCTTTTACGTGTATAATTCATTATAAACACACTGGAGCCTCTTCAGACAAAATTATCTGATTACATGCAGTTCATTGTATAACGCAAATAGATTGCTTAAACAACTAAAAATAATTCATATGAAATGAAAGACTAGATAGAGTGATAACTGACAGAAAATAACTCCATACCAGTTCAAACATCTTACTCATATTTCAGAAGCATTCTAGACTAAAATTAAATGTCTCCATAACATAAAAAGAAAATGTGAAACATACAGAATTAGTAACCCAATTCAAGAAAATAGCTGTTCTCCTATATAATTCTGACATTTAATTTATATTGAAATGTTACCAATTTATTATTATTGTTGCTGTTGTTGTTATTGTTGTTATTCACTTAGGAAAAAATATAAAACAGACTTCAATGTTTAACAGAAACCCCCCTACCAACCAAATGCATGCCAATGAATGCATCAAGGAATAAATCTCAGTCATTCACTCACTGACACATACACACACGCTTCTAATGTTTTTTGTCAGAAGAAAATAATTTGGTTATACATCTAGTCCAAAGCTCAAACCCATCTCAGATTGTATTTACTCAACGAGAGAGACTTCAAATGTACTCTCTCTGTTGGGTGATCTCAGTTACATTTAAATAGAGATTTTATTCTTTGAGGTATGAACTCATTCATCTTCAACAGCAGTTAGTCAGGAATGCCTGGTAAATAGCTATACAATGTATATTTGCTCAAAATGTGCAGAACTGAAGAAGGAACACAACAAACTAATAAAAATGACAGAAATGATATTTTCCAGGGATGACAGAATGTCAAGCTATCAAGCTTTACTTTGATTACATATTGACTGCATTGTCTCAATCAATCCCATTTTTAAAGAACTATTATTCACTGAGCTATTCGTATATTTTTGTATGCCTTTTTTTTAAATATTAAAAAACTCCTGAAGGAGTACCCCCTTTCCTCCACTTCTGATTCAGGCAATGTGAGAAGCGTGTTTGAGAATTTTTGCTAATGGAATTGTGGACCCTGACATCCATGATCAGCCAATTGAAAAAAATAGCATTCAAAGAGACAGTCCAAACCAACTGAGAAGGCTGTGCATTTAAAAAGCCCTACAAAAGAGAAAGTATAATTGTAACCAAAGAGATAAATTTATGTGAGCAACAAAAATATAACTATTGTATGTGAAACCACTAGGAAGAACGACCTCCAGAATGTTTCTAAAAAATGTCTTTTCCAAACAGTCGACATTGTCTAAATATTAGCAATCACGTATCTAACCCCATGCGCTATATCTTAGGCATAACCCCATGAAGGAATGTTGTCACAATGAGTTCTGCACCTTTACAGTATCACTCACAAGTTTTCACTAGCTAAAACCAAATGTAATTTTGCTAGCCATCAAAGGCCTGTTTTTTCACTGTTTACATGCAGGCATGACTATGAAATATGCATTTTGTCCAATTTATTTGCAATGTTACATTATAGTAGATGATTCTGAAAGCAAATGACTCATAGAGAAAGCATACATGTATTAGTCTTCAGGATGAAAACAACTATTAAATGTTTACATGATGTAATACAGGACCTCCATATGTTTTCTCCAATGTAAGAACAGCTCCAGGAAAATTGTGCCTGTTTAAATTAAATTACTCAACTAACAGAGCTTGAAAGCCAATATGGATTTCTCCAGACAGAACGTACATTGATAGCAAGATGAGTATGGTTATATCTTTGTCCTCAGCTTCCCAAATGCATCACTAAGCAATCATGAAACTCATCAGATAGAGTGACAGCTTTTTATAGAATTACAATAATTTGTCCTACTATTGCCAATACTTTATAGTGGTGAAATCACAATGAATTGTGATTAAAAGTTACCATATGTTGAGATACAGCCATTCATTTTCCAAACGATCTTCAAAATACATTTGTCCGTGAATTATTTTAAGGCTGCTTTAACATAAAAAAACATCTTGTAATTACTTTAACACAAAAGCTGTCTTCTAATTACTTTCAATATAAAAACATTCAGAACCAACATTGAGCACATTCTAAATTACTCATTCATCTAAGGCCATCTAGGAATGTGAAATTCAGATTTGTTGTGACATTTGAATGAATTTCAGCAACTGTAACTTTAAACTTCATCCAGTTGGAGGTAAAAGGAAGTAATGAACTGAGTAATCTATGGTAGTTAATTGATAAAGAGGTAACTGCATTATAATTATGCATCTTCAAAATAAATAATTTGCTCAGAAATAAATATAAAAAACTGACTGAATAAAAATGAACCATTTCATTAGTGTGGATTTACCCATACTTATTTATATAGAATAAATAAATTTATATAGAATTATTTTTTCTTTCTCTTTCTTTTGCAAGCATGCCCCGTCATTGGTCAATCTTCCCATAAAGCTGATGCAGAGCAAGGGGGTTTTTTTTCCAGCTGGAGTGAATAGCAATGTGTGTGAGAGACAGAGAAAAGTGGAAGACCCAAATCTGTTGAGAAAAAGTAAGACACCTCTGCACAGTTTCCTTCCTACTTCCAATCAAACATACTGCAATCATTCTTTCCTCATAAACAGATATAAGGAGGTAACTCATAGCAACACACTGGGCAAAAACTGTCTCTTATTTCCTTCTGATCAGACAAGAAGAAAAGCAGGGTAAGTTGGTTGCTTAGGAAGTTGCCATTCAGGGAGATCTCAATTTATGATTGTTCTGGTAGATATGTAAGGCACTAACACTGGATTTGTTGCATGGCTAATCAAGACATATAAACCTTTTCTCCAATAGGCAAAGAAAATGGTGGGTGCTTCTCTGAAGGAACTATAAACTGCATTATCAATCCAATAATAAAACATTTGCTCTCTGTTCATTTTCAGGAGACAGGTACTCAATTTCAACAAGTCACTTGCTTTTCTTTCAGCAGATATTTAATGACCACCCTTTAAATATTTATCCTGTGCTGCCAAGTTTTATCTTCTGCATTAATCTTACAGTTATCCTTTAGTAAGATTATTTAGTGGCCAAAAATGGATTTTACCATTTTAAGGTCTAGAAAAACATAGAAAATATTCTCACATATAGAATTAGTCATCCTCTTACCTCAGTCTGTTTCTTCAGTTCCCTTCCAGGACCCCTTCCTGAAGTAGTGGGTTCCCGCTGCAATGCATCTGCAAGGACATTAACTGTTGCTTCTGCTTCTTGTATCCACTTGAGGAACTTTTCAAGGTCTCTGAGCAAGGCATGTACCGTCTTCAGGTCAGCCTCCAAACAATTCTGCCTATTGTAAGTTCTATAGAAGGGAAGGAGGGAAAAAAATCAGTGACTACAGGAAAGTGAGAAGAAATTACTCTTTGGGTGACTCAGCACATTTGGCATGCATTTGTTATATGCTATGTACAGCTTTAGGAACTAGCGCTGTACTCTTTTTTGTATGAAAACTTATGCCATAATTGTACTATATTTTATACTAAAATAATAATATGAAAACGTATGAAAACTACACAATTCCTCTCCTTGATATGCACAAGGTACAAAATTGCCAGAATGAGGAAAAGAATGGCACACACCTGTTGGAGATTGTGAATGAGTAAATAGAAAAGCTTCTCACACAATGAATGCAAACAATTATTTGAAGTTTATTTATTTATTTTATTGAATTTATATTGCCGCCTATTCACCCATGGCAACTCGAGGTGGCTTACAAAATGTAAAACCATATTTAAAATAAAAAAACAATAAAAACCGACAAAAAGAAAAAAGCAAATTAATAAAGTACAATAGAACAAAATCTGGAAAAAAATAAATTAAAAAACCACCCCCCAACTCCCACCCCCCACCCCAAGACAGCAGATCACATGAGCCATCTGATGGGCTCCGTCCCGTTCTGGATTCCCCAGGCCAGCTGAAAGAACCAGATCTTCAGTGCCTTCTGAAAGAGTATTAGAAAGGGGGCCATTTTAATCTCTGGGGAATGATGTTCCAGAGAGAGAGAGAGCCACCACGGAGAAGACCTTTCTTCTGCATCCCACCAGGTATATCTCACTCAGGAATGGGACTCGCAGCATTCCCTGATGCCCACTCTAATGGGTCAGGTAGACATTCCCTCAGATAAACTCGCGTATATATTCAAATCACACAGTTGACGAAAAGTGGCATTATAACAGCGGTGGCTAACCATTTTTGGGCTCTATAACCATTTTAACATAAGAAAGGCTAAATTACATGAAAAAAATGGTTTTCACTTGATTCTGAAAAGAATACAATATATGCTAGGGATATCAATTGCAGAAGCTATTTCACAACTGACATACCATCAATGAAAAGATCCCCTTAGCAGAACCTCCTTCAATTCAAGTGAAATTAGGACCAAATCATTATTGCTTTAGATCAGGAAGTGGAAGTGACAATCTTTTCTGTCTGACTGCAAGTGGGGGGGGGAGGTGGGGAGAAAAAACACAAATCCTGTATCTATCTATTAAATGTCAAAGGATGTTTTGGAAACAGATTCTGCTACATCTATTTCTGAGTCACAGCAAAAATTCTACGTATGTCACAAAACATATTTGGTCAGCTCCTCTTATCTCAATGGCAAGCTTGTGTTATCTTAAATTAATAATATATGGTACTTAACCTCCCTCTTCCCTTTTCTTCAGCTGCTGAAAGATTGGGTGTATGGATCTAGGTACATATATTATGAGAGTAATCTATTATCCAAGAGATAGAATAAAGCCCATGTCACACTGCACCAACGGACGGAAATAGGATTTAAAATGGAGAAAAACGCTTGCCATCCATTGGTTAACGCGTTCTGTACTCACTGCGTGCGTGATTAATACATTCTATCCGTCCAGCATCCGTCTACTGAGATTTCATCCGCTCAAAAAGTTTTGAGCTGCACAAAACACTTTTGAGGCGGATGATACTTTCCCAGCGTGCCGTTCTACATCCACAACACATACGGGGAACATAACTGTTCTACATCCGTTACACGTCCGCTGTATCCGTCGCATCGTGCACATCCGTGCAACTCGCATCGCTCCAGCGGAAAACAGAAAGAGTGGAGGAAGCAAAACTAGACGGGAACTCCGCGCGCGTTAGTTAGCACAGATAAAAAGGATTTACGTGGATCAGCTTGCATATAAAGCATTAAAATGGAAAAATGTTCATATAGGGGAGTATCTCGTGATATTTAAGAATTCTGATGGATGTTCTAGAGATGCGGAAGACAACTTAGCAGAAAACTATGATTTCCTATAAAGAAGGGAGAGGAACTCACCTGATGCTCACGATCAGGTCCAGCAGCCCTGCTTGGGCAGAACCTCTCAGCCTTCATCTGGCTCTTGCTCTTCCACAGCATCCAGTCATCACCACCATGGATCATCACATCCTTTTGGTAGCCTTCACCTTGTTCTATCGCAAGGAAAAAAGGAGGCCGTCCAAGAAGTGTGAGGGTCCAAAGATGGAATCGGCGAGAAGGCTCGACTACGGACTGTATGACAAGCTGATGGAGAGCTGGAGGAACGAAGACCCCCGTGCATTCCAGCACTTCATGATGGATGCCACAGCCATGTTTGACGAAGTGTGGAGTGCTGAGACACCTCACATTGGATCCAATGGCAATTACACCAACTTGCGGCCCAGCTTGACCTGGCTGAAGGTGGCACTGACTCTGCGCCACCTACAGGAACAATGCAGTATGCCTGGAGAGTACACACAATCACCATCAGCATTGTGGTCAGAGAAGTGGTGCAGGCCATCATCGAGAATATCCTGGAGGAGCTCCCCAGTGCCCCTCCAGCTGAAGAATGGGCTGAAGAAAGTTGCAGAACTTCCCACAGCACCGGTGACCATAGATGGGAAGCACGCTGGCCCCTGCAAATGCTCCCAGCCAATTCAGGGTCCAATTTATTCGAACTACAAGGACTGTCTTCAGCATCATCCTCTTTGGCCATGGTCGATGCTGACTACAAGTTCAGGTACATCGATGCTTCAGGCAACAGCTCATCTTCAGTATGTCCCCAGGTAGTACAACGCCAGTCCACCTCAAGGAGGGGCTGGACGCAACCTGCATCGTCGGGCTCCAGATCCCCAGACCCCCTGCTCAACGACACACAAGTGTGGCCTACTTCATGTAGGAAGTGACGCCTACATCCTCAGAACCTACCTCATGGAGCCATACACTTCCAGATGCCTCAGCCTGTGAAAGAGAGGATCTCAACTACAGGCTGTTCCAGGGCAAGACGGTTGGTGGAAACGCCTTTGGCAATCTGGCCAAAGTACTTCTTCGCCAGCTCAATGCAGCCATCACCGCACAGCCCGTGAGGAACATCGTGGAAACTGCTGCATCCTGCAGCAATCTTCATGCGCACCCGCTACCCAGTGTTGAAGAACAGGCTTGTGGACCGCCAACAAGGCAATGGGGGACAAGGAGCTGGTGAGATGGAGGCAAGGACTAACCTGAAATAGACACTGTGGATGTAACAAGGCCCTCAACAGAGCTCACGTGAAGGGAAGAAGCAGCGCAACCTCCTGAAACACTGGTTACAACTCCCCAGCTGACAGTGGAGTGGCAAGACAGGACTGGTAGATGCTTCATAGATGCTCCTTGAGCTGATTCTCATTCACACTTGATGAGATTGTCCATGTATGTGATGGCCCTACACAAGGAACAGGGCATTTTAATAAAGAGTTGTTTATGTTGAAATGAGTTGATGAATGATTAAATTGTTATTGATTAATAAATGGGGCCATAGGTGTGGCCCTGGAGGGTGGACCATACAGTCCCACATATACTTGCACCCTGGAGTTTATCTATCCTCACAGCTATTACCCATCCCAAAGGTATCCTGCCATCCCACTGCTATCCTTACCATCCCACAGCTATTTCCCTCCCACAGTTATCCCTATCCATCCCACAGCTATTACTCCATCTCACAGGTATCCCTGCCCTCCCACTGCTATCTTTACCATCCCACGCTATTACCCATCCACAAGCGTATGCCCATGCCCATCCCACTGCTATCCTTACCATACCCCAAAGCATTTCAAAGGCTACTAACCCATTCTAAAAGTTTCCACCAAGACTTTATTTACTGAAAGAACTGAACAAGTGTGTGAAGCAAAGATAACCTTTATTAACAAACGTGTAAAGCTAAATGACCAAGTAAAGTGTCCCAAGCAAAGATAAAGTCAACAGGTAGCAACCCCAGTTCTCTGGCACTCCTTCTCAGTCACTCTGGAGGCATGCCCATGGTCTCAGGGGTGAAGGGTCCAGGTGCTATGGAGGTTGGCAGTGGCTGGAGTGCTGGTCTGCTGGCGACTATTTTGGGTGCCTGGCCCCGAGAGGACAACAGGGCGATGGTGTGGTGGAGGAAGCTCTCAGAGAGCTGGCTCAGTCCCGTGATGTGAGAAGGCCGCTTCCTCCAGGACATGGGTGTTCAGTCCAAACCAATGACAGATGTCTGGAGACCGGGCTTGGCTGTGGGGTGGAGGAAGGAGGAGTGTAGTGGGTGTCTGGTCTGCAGCTGTGTGAGGGTGAGGCGTCAGTGGCATCTGTGGTGTCTGGTGGCATCTGAGGCATCGGTGGCATCTGTGGCGTCTGTGCACGGCGGTATCGGTGGCACCTGTGGTAAACGATAAACCTGTCCTGAACTGGGAAGGGCTTCCTGTGCTGCTGGACTCCTGGTAGCTGTAGCCTTGGTAGGTGAGGGGCCTGTAGAAGCCTTGGAGAGGCTGGAGGGGACATCACCTGGGTGGAGGAGCAGACCTGGACTGAGGTCGGAGCAGGTTTCAGCTGGGCCTGGAGGATGGTGCAGAAGACCTGTGACTCTCGCCTTGATCACCTGGTACCGGGATTCGGGCATTTCCTGAGGGTCTGGTTCACGTAGGTGAGGAAGGGTTTCTGTTAGAGGATCGTATGTCGGACTGTACCAAGCTGAGAGAGGAGACTACACTGCTACTTGATGGTGTTCCCTGATCTCCCAAGAGGACAGTGTGGCTCTGTCCTCTGGTCTGGCTCTCTGCCTGCTTATCTATGGAGGTGGAGCTGCGGGTGGGGGTGGGTTGTCTCTGGTGGCAGCGGCCTCTTCTTGCTCCAACTGCATCAGGGGGTCCTCCATGGTGCTCCGGCACGGGGAGTGCACCTGTCGGGGGGGGTCTCCATCATGGGCACTCCAAAGATACCTGCCTGGACACAGGAGCTGACTCTTGGCCAGAAGAGGACTGGCTCTCTATGGGCTGCCTGAGAGTGTTGACAGAGGGGCTGCTCCTCGGTGGCGGATCTCAACCTCCAAGAGCTGCACTTGGGCCATCACGTAGGTCTCCGAGTCGGTGAGCTTGACCGCGGCCTGGCCAGACTTCTTCAGTGGCAGTTTTCCCGTACCAGTGTGGCATGTGCTCCACCACCCGAGAAGGACATCCGAGTGTAGCCCAGGCTCTCCGCCTTCTTTCTCCAAGCCGTCTGCTTCCGCTTGGTGTCTTGATAGACCCTGTGTCCCTTCCCCAGAGGTACTCATCTCCTCAGCCATTTGAGCACCTCCTCCTCTGTGTTCCTCTGCGAATGGAGTACTGTCTCCTCTCCTCCTTTTACTCGGCGAATGCTCTTCCCCCCTTGGCAGGGCCTTCTGGGCCTCATCATCGCGAGGCTTTGAGGTTCTATGGGGCTGGTCCACGCACACCACAACCAGCAGCAGCAGAAGCAGCACAGCAGCAGAAGCACAGCCACCAGCAGCACAGCAGAGTCAGCACAGCAAGAGCACCACCAGAGCAGCGCCAGCAGAGTAAGCACCAGCAGAAGCACCAGCACCAGGAGAGCCACGCAGCAGAGTCAGCACCAGCAGAAGCACTCAGCACAAGACAGCACCAGCACAAGTACCAGCACCAGCAGAGTCAGCCCAGCAGCAGAAGACCCAGCAGAAGGCAGAGTCCGTAGCCAGGGAGTGGGATGGTGGTCCTGTTCCTTCTGCTCAGGGCTGGCAGGAGTAAGCACAGGCTTCCTCTCTCCTTCAATGGTTGTTGGCTGAAGATGTGTCTGGCAGCAGGTCTTTTCCTCGAATGGTGACCTGCTTGCGAGCTGCTTCCTTTATATCCGCGGGGCGTGATGCGATGCATGCATTCTCCCCGCATAACGGCAGTGAACGCTTTGCATCCGCTAGCATCCGCTAGGCATCCACTAGGCGTCTGTGATGCATCCCGGTCATCTGCTACGCATCCGCTACGCATCTGTCCTTCCGCTGCGCGTCTGGCTTCGCTGTTCTCCCACGGAAGTCCTGCGGATGTGTCATTCAACTTCCATCTGCTTCCATCTGCTAGGCTTCCATTGAGCATCCGCTTAACATCCTCGCTACATCCTCCCCACATCCGTTCCTTTCCGTTGTTGTCCACTCTGTTTATGCAAATCTGGGGCACTTTTGAGAGCAGATAACAATGGATGGAAAATTTGTTCGTCCGCTGTGTCCTTGTTCCATACGTTTTGCATCCGTGGGCCGATGTGACCTAGCCTTAATGTGCTAACTTATTACCTGCAGTGATTCACTTAACAACTGAAGCAAGAAAGGTCATAAAATGGGAGAAATGCACTTAACAAATGTCTCACTTAACAACATAAATTTTGGGCTCAATTGTGGTAAATCAAGGACTACCTGTTTGAGAGTAAGAAGACCAATCAGCTCCCTTTCTTGTTACAGCTGTAAGAAATGTCAGGCTTCTTGATTTAATCGTACATACCACGATAAGAAAGAAAACAGTCCCAAATTTAAATCATATCTTGCTGCCCAGTAACATAATTGCTATTCTTCACATCTTAGAAATGTGGAGGAGAGTGCACCTATGTATAATTTAGATATACGTACCTGTGCTTCAGGTTAATCCATGAGGTATTCAAGTGATTCATAATTTCCTTCACATTTCTTGTGTCATCACCACTGTAATCTTGAAGAAGTTTACTTGACAGCTCATTAAATGAAATGATCCTGGCATCTCCTTTATCTAGATCTTGCATTAATATCTAAAAAGTAAATACACAGTAGTCAAAATCTCTAATCATTTAGTTGCTGTTTTTTCATTAAAAATTTATGAAGTTGACTTAACCAGCAATGGTGGAATGGGTATCAAATTCCTAGTGGATATAATCCATGGGACTGAATGCTTTGCATCTTTTTGCAACTAGGGAACAATATCTATATCACCATTTCTATTAAGTTAACCAAAGCAAACTGTACAAATGAATGCAACAAATTGTACAAATGAAAATTCAGGTCATACTCATTTTTCCCATTGTAGAAACAGAACATTACTTCTCGAAGTTGTTTTTCTAGAAATCTCATTCTTAAGGCCCTGTCACACTGCCCAACGGATGCAAAACGTTTGTAAAAAGGACACAGCGGACGAGAAAAATGTTNGGACGAGAAAAATGTTCCATCCGTTGTTATCCGCTCTCAAAAGGGGCAAAAATTTGCATAAGCAGAGCGGATAACACGGAAAGGAATGGACGGGGGGAGGACGCATAGCGGATGGAAAGCGGATGCAGAGCGGATGCAGAGCAGATGCGTAGAGGATGCAGAGAGGATGTGTAGAGGATGCAGAGCGGATGCAGAGCAGATGCGTAGCGGATGACGCGGATGCGTAGCTGCATCCGCTTTCATCCTTCCTCTGTCCGTGCTTACATCCTCTTTCCATCCATTGGTGCAGTGTGACAGGGGCTTTACATTTTAGTAGAGGAAAAGACAGAATTAGCAAGATTACCAATATGGAGGCTAAAATATCTGTTTTAAATTGAACATTTTCGTTAGAATAAATGGACTGAAGGCAAAATGGGAGAGCAAACTGTGAAATGGATTACGAGCAAAACTCACTCAACAGATTTTATGAAGTAACAGTAGATAACAAAGGGAAAGATAACAAAAGTGGAAAGCAGGTTGAAGATTCAGCAACTGTGCAATAGTATTATTTGACCAATGCGCCAAGCTTTTTCTTGTGCTTTTTAGAAAAGCTGCAGAAAATGAGAGAAAGCAGAAAAACTGAAAAAGAAAGACTGCATTAAATGGAGTTTGCAGCCTAGAGGCCATAGAGAGAAATTGATACTCCGAGATCATTTCCTATGTTGAGACAAAACCTGTGCCGGGGTGTCAAACTTCATTTCCCTGAGGGCCATATCAGGATTGTGTTTCACCTGGGGGGAGTGGCCAGAGTGGGAATGGCCAACTTGACATCACTCATACACTTCAAATGCCATTTTTGCTAGTAGTTTCTTCTGCTAGCACTCTGCCGGTGAAAACGAAACTCATGAGGGTCGCCCATAGTCCTCAAGAGTTCTGTTTTTCCTGGCAGAGGCACCACGGGCCAGTCCTTTGCTGTTTCCAGGACAGCCCCACGGACCTGATCTAAACACCTGTGGGCCGGACTTGGCCCATAGGCCTTGAGTTTGACACCCCTGATCTATGCCAATTTATGTTTTTCTGGAGTTTCTCTAACTGCAGCTTTTCCACACTATGACGTTGAGAGCATAGCACAGTTTTTTCTGTGAGTGAATGTGTGTGTGTGTGTGTGTGTGTGTGTGTGTAAACATACATGCATGCATGCATGCAGTAAGGGTAAATTGCCCAAAGAAAAAAACTACTGATAAGGGTACATGATTAAAAAAAATTGGGAGACCATACACACTGTGCAGAGAGCTGGAATTTAATGTTTGAATCTTTTTACAGAGCATCTGCTAGCGTCACTAAAATCACATTTTACAACTTTAGCAGGGAGGAAAAAACATTCTGACTCAAGTGGCTTGCTCAAGTGGCTTGTAACTGAAGATACCAAGGAGAAAGATAAAGGGGTTTCTTTAAAAAGGGATATAAATATGATTATAAATATGAACAACTAATATTTTTCAGATATTTCCTTCCCAGTCTTAAAGTAACGGGGCACTAGTTTCCATATATAGGTATGGTCAACATACAAAGAAAGTTTATTTTATTACTTTTGAAACCATAACCTTATTTCTTATTTAGACTCTCAAAAATAAAACATAGAGATGTCAAATAAAAAGAGCATAAAGGCTGTTTAAAACATTTATTTTCTCAGTATAGAGGAAATATAATGCTGGTAAATCATTATGTATTACGATATGTATAAGAATAAATATAACATAGGTTTATAATAAGAAAATATTTATTCTTGACTCCTTTATTTTCCTTATAAGATTATTGACATATATCATGTTTCAATATTTAAGGTTCAATTTTTCCATTAAAAAAAATCTAATGCAGTACTATAAATGCAACAATCAAACATTAACTTGGAATGATAAATACAGATAAATATTAGTAGAAACAAACTATTGTTGCTTTCCAAATATTTGGAGTCTAACAAAATAGTAAGGAAAATATGTTTACTTTATTAATTACCCAGATTTGCCAGGTTAAATATTCTTCTGTATTCCAGTAGCTATTTGGAAAGCAAATTTTATTTATTGATAAATCTGTAAGCTTTTAAGAATGCAAAGTATTCCATTCATTTAAAAAACAAATAAAGATAAGTAATATGGATATACTGTATCTCTTATATGATGTTAAGATGATTGTTTATTCCTTGGAAATTATAGGAATGACAAATCCAGAAACAAAGCCAAGGAAAACTAGGTTTGCATTCTTGCATAGAATTACAAGTAACAATACAAAAATAGGAACTCAAGGCAGTGAATATACCTAAACCTCCACAACAGTAAACCTGTAAGGTGTGTTGGGTTGAGAGTGAGTGACTGGACCAGAGACACCCAGCTAACTTTTGTGCCCAAGGTAGGACTAGAATTCGCACTCTCCTGATTTCTGGCCTGGTGGCTTATAATGTTTCTGTCACAATTTATGACCAGTCTCTAAGAATCTATTTTGTAGATTCTGGGGTAGGCATTTATGTTCCGATTCCTTTGAACCATAATTTTAGAATCACAGAAATCTCCAATGTGTTCCCTCTTGTATATTGGCAATATACTTAGGGATTAAATATTCTATGTGTATTCATTTGTTAACGAACTAACATCTTATATCATTTCAGCAATCTAGTATCATTAATAGATCACTGAAAGGATACTGAAAGATAACAAATGCTGACTTTTTTTTTTTTCCTGAGAGGATAAAGGTTGTCAAACATATTCAGAAAAAAACCTGATGCTTCTGTTTGAGCCCAGCATATATACCCGACCTTGTAAAGGTTAAATTACACCCAGAAAATGGTTTAATTTGGTAACTAGATTAAGAGTGCTATATAAGACAATGGGTGCTTTAACAAAGATAAAACATTCTCCAGACAAATTAAAACTCTGGGAAAGCACAGAAGCAGAAGGTTTTTAGCTTTACAAAGATGGAGCAGGCAGTAGAGGAGAGACAGTATAAGATTAGGATTTAAAAAGATGTTTAAAACTGCAAGTAAACTCTGAGTCAATATCTTGAACTAAATCAATGACATTTTGCAACAAAGGGCCCACAAGAACAGATAATGCCCCCATTCAAATATAAGCACAGGATTTTAGATAAAAAATTTAATGTCTCTGGATTTATCAGAAAGGAATCTGTTCTGTTTTAAACAGTAAAAAGTAATCTCCAAAATTCCTAAACTGCTAAAAGAATGGTAAAAATTGGTCTATTCTTCCCATCAAGATGTCAGGTAAATATATATATATATATATATCAGGTAAATATATAATATATATATATATATATGCTGTTCAGCTTCCTTCGGGTATTATCCCACGTCATTGTAGTGCTTTCAAAGTTGTAGCAACGGTTTCAGCAGAATCTCATCTGCCATCACCAGGCTTCTGTATTGAATTTGTAAGTTACAAACATACAAACTCAATACAGAAGCCTGATGATGGCAGATGAGATTCTGCTGAAACGGTTGCTACAACTTTAAAAGCACTACAATGACGTGGGATAATACCCAAGGAAGCTGAACAGCACACATGTAAGTACCACGAAAACTTAAAAAAAAACAATTATATATATATATGTTGCTGTTCATCTTCGGGTATTATCCCACGTCATTGTAGTGCTTTTAAAGTTGTAGCAATGTTTCAGCAGAATCTCATCTGCCATCATCAGGCTTCTGTATGGAGTTTGTATGTGGGTCAGGGTCTCACAGCCATTGGTTTTAAATTTGAAGCTAGCCTATCCTGATTGGTTGGGAGATCTTGGTCTGTGTTTATGGACTTGGAGTTTGTTTGATTGGTGTTTCTGGTTCTTCTGTCTGTTTTGTGGCTTTGATTGGCTGGCAACACTCGTTTCCTGTATTGGAGCTTTCAGTGCAGCTTGGCTTCGTGGAAAGGACGGCTATTATCTATTAGGAAGCCAGGTTTCATCTGGTGCCTGGTGGGGGGTTGTTTGAGCTGAGGGCATCAGAGGGAGTCTGTTTGTGCCCAGGTGTTTGCCTGGCTTGTGGTGTGGAGATATTTCTATTTGAGAGTGCAGGCTTCCAAATGTAGTGTTCTGAATTCATTCAATTATGCCATAGCACCCAAAAAAATCCCCACAGAATCCATCATATGTGCAGTAGAATCCAGCCTAACCAAATTAAATACAGATGAAGCTGACAGAATAAGACACCAGATTACTAACATTTATGCACAATGAACCACCAAAAAATAACTTGCAAAAAGATGATTGACAGGTCTGCTGGAATCATCTCTTCTATTCATGCTGTCAGGTCTTTTTTTCAATCTCTATGGCTTCTCTGATGATTCTGTGGCTGGGGTTTTCTATAGTGGCTAGGGTTTTAGTGCCATTGAAGTTGATGTTGTGACCTGTGGTTTTCATGTGTTGGACTAGTGAGGAGGTGTGTACAGGGAATTTCGTATATGCCTGTGGTTTTCCAGGTCAATTTTGTCTTTGGGGTTCCTCAGGATGGCTGCTATTTTTTTGTCTGTTTTGAAGGCAGTCTTGATGTGATGCCTGTGTAGTATCTTACTGATTTTATCTGTAGTACCTCTTATGTAGGGCAAGACAGCTGTTCCATAGGTCTGTTGACCTGGAAAACCAAGGCATATACGAAATTCCCTGTACATCATGCCCGGCCACATACATTGGACAGACCAATAGAAGAATAAAGTACCCGCCTAGATGAAACAAAAATGCAGGAAAAAGCTGGAACACACCTCCTCACTAGTCCAACACATGAAAACCACAGGTCACAACATCAACTTCAATGGCACTAAAACCCTAGCCACTATAGAAAACCCCAGCCACAGAATCATCAGAGAAGCCATAGAGATTGAAAAAAGACCTGACAGCATGAATAGAAGAGATGATTCCAGCAGACTGTCAATCATTTGGAAGCCTGCACTCTTCAAATAGAAAGATCTCCACACCACAGGCCAGGCAAACACCTGGCACAAACAGACTCCTCTGATAGCTCCAACTCAAACACCCCCCCCACCAGGCACCCAGGTAAAACCCAGCTTGCTAAATGAACAGCAGCTTGCTGATGAATAGCAGCCGTCCTTTCACACGGAGCCAAGCTGCATTGAAAGCCTCCAACACAAGAACAGAGTGTTGCCAGCCAATCAAAGCCACAAAAACAGACAGAAGAAACCAGAAACACCAATCAATCAAACTCCAAGTCCAATGAACACAGACCCAGGCTAATAGCCAATCAGAATAGACCAGTCTCAAATTGAAACAGAGAACTGTGAGGACACACATCCACACAGAAGCCTGATGATGGCAGATGAGATTCTGCTGAAACGTGAAATATATATATATATTTGTTTTTTTTAAAGCTCTCGCGGGTACTTACATTTGTGCTGTTTAGCTTCCTTCGGGTATTATCCCACGTCATTGTAGTTCTGTTAAAGTTGTAGCTCGTTGTAGTTCTGTTAACTACAGAACTACATGAGCTACAACTTTAACAGAACTACAATGACGTGGGATAATACCCGAAGGAAGCTAAACAGCATATAGATAGAATAGATAGATAGATAGATAGATAGATAGATAATAGATAGATAGATAGATAGATAGATAGATAGATAAAGCACTGCCAAGCAGTAATATATCTGTGGAAATTTCATTTTAATCCAATTAGAAGACACATGCACCACTCCTTAATTTAATCAGCAGAAAGATCATGAACACCACAATCACTCCCTTCCTGGCCTCCCCAGCTCTAATTTGGCAGTTCCCAAGTTTTGGCTGCTTTTTTTTTTTTTTAACTAAAAATGGAAAAGGGTCTGGATGTTATCTAAGAAAAGCTCAAGTTATAAGTATTGAAATCCTACTGCCTGGACTTTTTCATAAAACTCTTCAATTTGCAGGTGTATTAAAAGGAGCTGTATCACATGATTCGTTTTAATGAAATTAACTGTACAACAGGAGTCAGATGTTAAACTGAATCTATGAACCACAGATTTGCATAGAAAACATACTTGAACTCACTTTGTTTTCTGAAATTTGTTTGGTAAGCTTTTCTTTAGAAGACTGTAAGAGAGCATGCAGATGGATCTCATATTGTCCAATTAACTTCTCATTTCTTGCTTCTGGTCATCCATTTTATGCTGTCAGTAAGCATGCATTTAAGCTGAGCTGACGTACTTCAACCCCATGCTGAGTACCATCCCATTGGTTCTTAACTTTCTCCACTGAAACAGACAGAAGGTAAATCTAGTCCCATGAAAAGACACCGAAAACGTTGCATCATCTTCATTTTTCTCCTACTAAAACTAACCTTTTTTTAAAAAAATCACTCAAATCAACATTGGATCCAAAATCTACTATTATAGATTCCCATAATCCTGGGGAGGGGGTGTCAAATCTACTTCTATAATACATACCTCAAAAATACACAATATGCCTTTCTTAATTTGACAATATTACGTTGGTAGACAATGTTATATGTTTTAGATTAGTTCCAGTATCTTTGCTGCCAAACTATCTTAGCAAAATATCTCTTATTCCATCTGCTTTTTTCTCATTCTTATTAACTTCCAATATAGGCATTCCTTTTAATGTTTTAAAAAATAGAAACTTAGACAAAAATTGTATATAAAAACTGGATCTAAACATTGTTTAATCTTGTGACTTGCCAACACTGTTCAAAACATATCATATAATAAATCTTTTTTTAAAACTCACATCTCCAGTTCACAAGTTCCAGTTCATTATACAGAGCTAATGTCAAGCAACACCATAAGCAAGATACCTCGCTATATTCTAAAATATGGCAAATTTAAGACTTGTGGATTTCATCTCACAGAATTCCCCAGCCAGCATATTTGGATGAGGAATCTGGAAGTGAAGTCTACAAGACTTAAAAGTTGCCAAGTGTGGAGACCTCTGTTATAAATCTTCATTCTCATTTCTTCCTTTTGCCTGTCAGGATTAAGGAGTCCTTGGTACTCTCTGAGCTGCTTGTTTTCTTGCAAACATTTCATTATCCAAATTAGGTAACATTGTCATGCTAGTGGGACTGACACTGATGATGTTATCTAGTTTGGGTAATAAAATGTCTGCAAGAAAACAAGCAAACTCAGAGAGCACCAAGAGCCCTCAGGTTAACCCTGAACTACAAATATGTTCCTTTATTGGTATCAGGATTAACCCTGCCTTCATCTCTCGATGTTCGATTACCTTCAATTCCACCTGGGTTATTCCATTCTATATCCACCATTTTGTCAATTAATCATGTAATAAATAATATTTATATTATATATAATATATTATATTATATTATATTATTTATATTATATTATATTATATTATATTATAATTTATATTATTATTAATATATATTATATTATATTATATTATTTATATTATATTATATTATATTAATATTATATAATATTATAATATTATATTATATTATATTATATTATTATTATATTATATTAATTATTATATATTTATATATTATTAATTATACTATATTATTATATTCATTTTTAGTCCCATTTCTCTACTGTTCAGTCTACTGACAAAAATAACATACATTTCTCTGTGATTGCTGTCCTTAAGTCAGAACTTGATGTTTTGTTTTTCAGATTTTGAGCCAAAGTAAAAACTGAATCCAACTGGGATGTCGATGTTCTAAATCCCCCTTTCTGTTATACTGTAACATAACGGAAATAAAAATGTGTAGTAAGTGACAGGTTTAAGAAAAACAAAGTTATTCAAACCAATGCTTCAAATATTAACAAAGAAGTGTGTCTTAATCACTTTGTAATATGCATTAAAAAGCTCTGCATTATAATCTGCATTCAAAATAAATAATAGACAAACCCAGTCAGAAATCATGATCTGATGTGTTGCGATTACAATTCCCAGAATTTCCAGGCAATAAGGTCATGATGTTGGCAATTTGGAATTATATAGTAACTCACACCTGGAGCCTATCAATTTAACAAAGTTGAAATAGGGATTAACCAACTGCTAGATTTGCATAGTATGTTTAGAGATTTTACTCTCGCAAAGTGAATGGAAATAAAGCTGTATAAAATTCATATTGATTCATAAAAGGCTGCATACTTTCATACTTTCTTTCTAAGATTCAAAGATACATCATTTATGGTTCTCTGCTCCAAGGATTTTTGTTTTCAGTGTTGATGCCAGGTTTTAGACACTGTTTATTCAGAGTGTACTGTATTAATCAACAGGGATTTTATTACAGCAGAAGTTTTTAAAAAATCCCTGTTGATTAAAACTCTCTGATTCTCCCCCCACCAACTGGGCAGTGGGAGATCTTTCCATCCCCCACCACCCAGTTCCAACTGTCAAGTACTTATCCTTCATCCCTTCCCCCACCTCCCCCATCACAATTGATTAAGTTTCTTGGATAAGAAATGAAAAGTTTTGTAATTCTTCAAAGAAAAAACAGTCTAGTTGTCTTTGGAGAAAGTACTTATGACCTGAATGACTGAGAATCTCCACAGATATACACCAGCTACTTAGTTACTTAGCGCTCGCTTGCGCACTCATCTGCTCTCCCTCCCACCCCCACACATGTACACATACACACATATTCATACATGCACTTTTTCCTCGGCAAATTGTTGAGAAAAAAATATATCTATTTCTGACCCTGTGCCATGAAACCAAATACAAAGAAAAGGAATCCCTGTGGATTTTCTCCATAATTGTTGTTGTTGCTCATCTCCGTTTTAAGGCATGAAGAATACTTGATCTAAAAAATGGCAGCTGAAAACTTGAGATTTTTCTGTTAAATTACATCAAATATATTATTACAAGCAATTAATTTGTCCATTGCTGTCTATGATACGTTATGCCCAGCTCTATCCTCAAGTTATTTCTTAGCTTGGGACCAAGTTACATGAGGGACCAGTTGTTTCTAACTGTCCAACTTGGTCCAGCAAGTTAACCAAACTAAGGGTCCCATCAGCCAAGGAATATGGAGTAGGAGNGTTACATGAGGGACCAGTTGTTTCTAACTGTCCAACTTGGTCCAGCAAGTTAACCAAACTAAGGGTCCCATCAGCCAAGGAATATGGAGTAGGAGGTATGCCATCTCTGCCATAGGCCCTGACCTCTAGAACTTTCTGCCTCCAGAGAGTAGGAGGCCCCAACCCTGTTGGCCCTTTGTAAGGCCTTGAAAAGCTGGTTATGAAATTAGGCTTGAGGCCCCAAGTATGTCAAGTCAGTCAGTCTGTTTCTGTCTCTCTCTCACACACAAACACACACACACACATACACGTATCTTTGCACTAGGTTTTAACTGATTTTATGACTATTTGCCACCCAGTCACTTCTCTGACTGAACAAACGAAGGAACAAATGAATAAAATACATACATAAAAGTGAACTTGTTCTAGCAACAATGCCCATGTTCAATATACCTGGCAGTCAATTTAAACATTGGACTGGTTTTAAAAAATAGTCAGACCCTGAAACAATGTCAATGTTTTATATGGCATTGGGTGCAGGGAAAAAAAATTAAAATAGATATTCTAAAATGCATTCTAGGTTTCCTGGGCTTCTTGTGAAAATTAACAGTAAATGTGCACATTCCTGATCAAGCAAAGCTGTGTGCACCTGCTTCAGTGAGCAAATTTATGCTCAGCCTGATTCTGTGAAGCATGGCTCATTTTCTTCTATCAATGCTTCCACAGCAGTTTCCTTGGGGAAGGGGAAGAAAGACAGCACTCCTGTATCTTAACAGAGTATGATGATGTGCGATCAGAGACACTGCACAAAAAATATTATTCTGCTGCAATGGAATGGATTTAAGTCTCATGAACAAGAATGGGAAAAGTCAACTGAATTCCCTGCCAGTTGCTCTAAAATAGTTCCTGGGCAAGAAGGATTCAAGCAAGGAAAACAAAGCAATAATTTGCAAAATTGGGCGAACATTTAAAAAAGGCATTCAGTCTTCCTGACTAGTCATTGATACCGCTAAAATCTTGACACTACCAAAAATAAGCAGAAGAATACTCTAATCCAGGAGTGTCAAACTCGATTTAATTGAGGGCCACATCAGGGTTGTGTTTGACCTCGGGGGCTGGGGTAGGCATGACCAGGGTGGACGTGGCCAGCTTGACATCACTTGTGTCTGGGCGCCTGTGGTGGCCCGAGCACTCTGCCAGTGAAAACAGGCTCCTGATCTCCATTTTCATCCACGACGGCCTTTTGCAATCCTCTGTCGGCAAAAACAGAGCTCTGTTTTGAAAGGCAGAGGGCTGCAGGAGGCCGTCACAGCTGAAAACAGAGCCTGGTAGGGCTATGTGTGGTCCTCCCGAGATCCATTTTTGCTGGCAGGGGGACCACAGGCTTCACTATTTCCACCCTGAGGGACTTGAGTTTGACACCCCTGATCTAATCCTTATTCTTCTTTGGATTTATTTTCTCAATAATTGTGAAATACCATGACATAATTTTACTGAACAACAACGCAAAAAAAAAAGTGAAAGGGATTAACTAATATTCTTAGGCTTTCCAGTTGCACCCCAGAGCATCACATACCTTCATTCGTGCAATCATCCGATTGATTTCTTCAATATTTCCAACAGTAACTATATTGGACTTTAGCATCTGGTCGATCAATGCCAACCAGTCAGCCAATTCTGTCGTAGTCTGATCCAAATCAGCAGGTGTCGAGATTTCCAAATGATGCTGAGTTTGTGCCACATTTTCTGAGGCAGAAGACACAAGCACCGTTGTTTGGAGAACAGGGAAACCTAAAAAACCAACATAATTGAATTGATATTTCAACTTGTACTTATTATCTAGAATTTATTTACATTGGAAAAGCAAAATACCACAATCCCTCTTGTAGTTCCTATTAGTCTTCTTGTTCCTCTATTCTACACTAACCATTTAAAACTGTCAGGATTTTACTGTTAAGACATAGGATTCTGAAAATAGCTTTTTTCCATATGTCTAAATAGTCACCAATTCATCATTTAATCTAACCTCTAGATACATAACTAGAAAGATTGCTGCTGTCATTTTTTTGCAAAATCTCAAATCTTTTGACAGCTTGGTGAGGTGAGAGAAATTCACTCTCTGATTACCCCATTCAAAACAGTTCTGAAACATTCAAACACAAGTCAGCAGTAAGCTGTCAGTGAGGGTAAACTCACAACCTGCTGCTATTCTTAATTTACTATTTGAGGGGGAGGAATAAATTGAAAACGTTCATTTTGCAGTCAAAGAAACACCATTGATTTTCATAAGCGACATTTACTTCCTGATTCTCTAAATCATATAAATGGAAAAACACACAAGTGCTAATTTTCAAAAAGTTGCAACTATAAACTAGTTTCTCTTGTTAAGCGAATACATTACAAAATACATTTTATGCTCTTTTAAAGTAAAAGTATCATTTTTCTTCAAAATCAAAATAAATAGACATCTGCTTCTTTATCTACTTTAAGTTTTACTAAAATGACAAAAATATACCTAAATGTTTCTCCAAAGAGGTAATTTTCTGCTTGAGACTTACCAGAGGACTTTGGCACAAGATGCTGCTGATGAACATACCCCTCCAGTTCGCTCAATCTGGTGGGTGCTTCCTTGAACACCTAGTGTTGTGTGTGGGGAAAATAACTTTTATATTCTAAAGATCATGGGTATTGTTGTACAATATTAGGCAACTACAGAAAATTGTGGCCAGGACAATTAATATTTCACTAAACAGCCTACAGAAGATCAAGGGATTTGCAGTTGGTCCTGAAAAGGTTTGGGAGATCTTTGGAAGCTCTATGGGTTCCTTAATATGGCATCAATCATTGACACTATTTTCTTCTGTGGTTAATTACTTTAATGGCTTAATGAACTTCATGGAGTTTATTAGATTTAAAGGGAAATTCCCAAAACAAATACTCTTCTTGAATTTTGATGCATTGGATTTATATCACACCTTTCGTCCAGGAACACAAAGTTGTTTACATGATATTTTCCCTTCATGTTATCCCAAAAATAATAACCAGAATAATAATTACTCAGAACAGCTTACAACCCGTGACAATACCTTTAACATCATCAAACAGCAACATCTGCAAATCTCAGGTCTCTGGAAAGGACTTGACAGCTGGATAAATAATGCCAAATACGTGTAAACATCTGGCTGATTGTATGCCCAATCAACATACAATTGTTGGTAGATTGGACAATGAGAATAATTGGTCACAAATCACTCTATGAATTTCTACAGCTATGAGTAGATTAGAATCTGGATTTCCTCAGTCCTCCACCAATACCATAAATACTGTATCCTAGCAATGCTCATATCTGCTTCAATCTTCCTTTCCCTCTAAGCTTACTACACTATATTTCACCATATGCTAAAGTATTATTCCAGGATATATTTTTGGGCAGTAATCATTTGTTTCATTACATGAGCCTAAGAACTTTTACATTACTCAACAGTGTGATGAAAAAAATTTCAAGAAGAACATCTCCCAAAATAAAAAAGCAGGCAGAAAAGCCATATAATATAATCCTGTTGTTTTCTTGTGAACCACCTAGAGCATGGGTGTCAAAATTGATTGTGTCACATGACATATTGTGACATGTCATGATAATTTTTGTCTTTGTAGAGCTGGGGGGCATGGCCTACACGTGATGCATCCTGCCCCCAAGGTTAACAGGCCTGACCTAAAGTCATTAACATTGGGCAGTGTTAAATTGAATAAAATAAATATACTGCAATACTACTTCAAAATGCAGGTGAGAATTATGTATCTGAATACTTGCACTCATAAAAAGATACTCCATAAGCAGCAAAGCTGAACCAGATGATGACTACTTCAGAGATTTTTTTTCTATGCCTGTTATGTTTTCATTTTTCCTGCAAGGGAACTAGGGAAATATTCAGTCTTATAGCAATGCCAAAGTTTTGTGGGTGTGGCTCTGAATAGTTTTTGAAGGAGAGAAAGGTGGCTTTGGAAACTGAAATTTCAGCTGAACTTCAAAGGACAGTTGAAGAAACTTAATATAAAACTGAACACTGTGGAAATATACAATACAACAAGTAATTCTCAAAGATAGGTCCATCTGAACATATACATGGTGCTGTACACCAATGTACTATTATTGCCGTAAATTTAAAGCAATGAAAATTTTACAAAAAATTTTAACACTAACTTTATCTAATAAGTTATCCAATTCTGTCCCATAGTCATGACTATCTTGCGTGAACACAACTAAAGGAACAATATTTAATGCACACAGATTAAAATGTATACCTTCTTCCATTTAATATTCAGGGTCTTCAGTCTATGAGCAATATTGTCTCTTTCCTGAGGCCCAATGCTTGTATTTGAAAGTACCTCTGCTTCTTTTCTATTTAGCCACTTAAGTTTCTCTCCTTGTATATCCATTTCCTTAATCAGACCCTAAATGAATAAAGACAGTGTCACTCATTCATTAAAAATTGGTTATCTCTTATAATCAGGACAGTAATATGCTTCAAACTCTAAGAGCACAAAAAAAATCGCATTAAGTGGTTTTGACGACAAAAATCCAAAGAAGAATTTATTTTGAAGCAAGTTCCAGATTCTATGGCTGCAAAAAGGTAAATAACCAATATTTGGGGTTTTGAACAGATTACAAATAAACCATAATTTTATTAATCATAACACATGACATTAAGCTAAACAGAAAAATACATAGCTTAACAAGTATATGGAAATCATGTTTATATATGAAACTTACAGATTATACTTTTCATCCAGTGGTACCAACAGACACTTTGAGTAATCCTAAATGTTATCCAACAACAATGAAAAGGAACATGATACAATAAATAAAATGCTTAATATTTTTAATGTTACTTGCCATTAATTCTTGTAAATTCTCTTCATGACTGATTGCAGGCTTCTCATCCAGGGAATTTTCTACATTTTCCACCCAGCAATTAATTTCTTCTAGTTTTCTTGTGAAATCTATTAACTGCTGATTTTTTCCTTTCAGTCTGAACAAAAACCCCAAGGTGGAATATGAAACAAAATCACTATAAATATTGAAATAAATATAAAAGCAAAATATTCTTTCTATAGCTTATTAAGCATCTTTGAAATGATATACTACAATATTAAAAACAAGATTGAATGAACCAGATGCCTTAATGACGCAAATTCATATTGATTCCATTTCTTATCCAGAAAGTCTTCAAATGTAGGCCTTAAGTCTTCAAAAAAGTCTTCAAATGTAGGCCTTAAGTCTTTAAAATATTTTTTTCTCAGCAATACTTAGCAGTCTTATGAAAACATTGACTTAATACCCTGACAGAAAAATTCAATGAATTGACACATAACTTTCCATTAGATTAAGAAAATGTATGAAAATTATTTTTTTACCACATCATAAAAAAGATATTGAGATCTAGAAAAAGTAAAGAGAAGAGCAACCAGGATGCTTAGGGGACTGGAGACCAAAATATATGAAGAACAGTGACAGGAACTGAGCATGGCTAGTCTAGCGAAGAGAAGGACAGGAAAGACATGATAGCAGTCTTCCAATATTTGAGGGGCTGCCACAGAGAGGAAGGCTATTTCCTAAAGCACCCAAAAGCCAGACAAGGAATAATGGATGGAAACTGAACAAGGAGAGATTTAACCTGGAAATAAGGAGAAACTTTCTGTCAGTGAGAACAATCAACCAATGGAACAGCTTGCCCTCGGAAGTTGTGGGAGAGCCATCACTTGAGATTTTCAAGAAGAGATTGGACTGCCATTTGTCAGAAATGGTATAGGGTTGGACTAGATGACATATAAGGTCCCTTCCAACTCTGATTATCTGTATCTGTAAAGATTTTTTTTCATCTTGCCTTTAATACTTTTATAAATAACTCAACGTAGCAAGCATACCTAATATTTCTTCCTTCTCCTATTTTCCCTGCAACATTACCCTGTGAAGTAAGTTGGGCTGAGAAAGAGTGACTGGCCTGCAGTTACTCAGTTGCTTTCATGCCTAAGGCAGAACTAGAACTCAACTTTCCTGGTTTACCAGCCTGGTGGTGCCTTAACCATTACATCACACTGGCTCTCAACTAGATTAATATAGTTTTGATATTACTGTATGAATATGACAATGTATAGGAGAAATCGACTTTCGTAGGGATCATTTAGGTTTTGAGGAAGAAATAGTTTTGAATGCTAATGCTTTCCAGCATACTTGTGTTAAAATTTTATGTTAATGCAAAATCTATTTTTATTTGGATTTTGTTCATTTTGGATAGAAGACTTCTTCAAAATTATTAACCACCTGCCTACTGAGAAGCACTCAGAAATTTCCAACAATTTCAGAATATTCTTTCCTCAGCTGAAACACCAAAGTAAACAAAAAAAATCATGTAAATTAATAATTCAGATTCCAAAGCAGGGAAAACATGAAACAAATGCATGTTATATTATATAGAATATATATGTGCTGTTTAGCTTCCTTCGGGTATTATCCCACCGGTTTCAGCAGGAATTCTCATCTGCCATCATCAGGCTTCTGTATGGATTGTGTGTCTCACAGTTTCCTCGTTTGAAATTTGAGGCTGGTCTATTCTGATTGGCTATTAACCTGTGGTCTTGTTGTTCATTGGACTAGAGTTTGATTGATTTGGTATTTACTAACGGAATGTTTCTGGTTTTTTCTGTCTGTTTGTGGTTGATTTGGTTGGCACACTCTGTTCTTGTGTTGGAGGCTTCAATGCAGCTTCGCTGATGGAATAGCAGCCGGTCCTTGTCACACGAGCAAGCTGCATTGTAAAGCCTTCCAACACAAGAACAGAAGTGTTGCCAGCAATCTTCAGAAGCCTGATGGATGGCAATGAGATTCTTGCTGAAAACGTTGCTACAACTTTAACAGAACTACAATGACGTGGGATAATACCCGAAGGAAGCTAAACAGCACACATATACACATATACACATATACACATATACACATATACTCATATACACACATACACACATACACACACACACACACACATATATATATAAATAAATAAATCTTTTAGAATAAAGATATGAGAAGTTTTTCTTGGTGAAAATCCACAGTGGCATTTCCAAATTTTAAAGAAATTTATCTCCTCTGCTAAGTTATCCTCAAATCATAAGGGGTCTGGTTACCTCTGTTGCCTTTCCATGACTTCAGCATTGATGTTTTTCCAGCGTTTATACAGCCCAGCTAGTTTTTCTTTCAGGAAGTTTCCATCCGTATTGGAAAGTTTCTGGATTATTTCCTCTCCTGTTCTATTCAGTGTTGAGAAACTGAGTTTATGGCTGCTGATTCCCTCTTCAAGTTCCTGTTGAAAAGTAGTGGTTTCAGTTTCGACCCAGAATATCTATATCAGATGTTATCTCTGCTGCAAGAAGATAGGTTTGTGACAACTGCTGTTCATATATCTGGACTGGACTTCCTTTTTCTTGATCTATGTGAGGCTGCTTTTTTTAAAAAAAACTGAGAAGTATTATCAACTACTAGTAAAGACCATTAGTTTGGAGCCCATGTATCTCTTTCTGCAGAGGGCTGCCTATTTGCTTCTAAGCTTTGCCCAACATGCTCTATCTCAGGGGTATCAAACATGTGTTGTCATTTGTCATCACGTGACGTATTTTTCCCCTTTGCTAAAACGGGGGTGGAAGTGGCCAGCACGTAACGCATCTAGAATGTGAGATGCAAGTTTGACTACATTTGAGTTTCTGATATTGCAAAAACTTTCTCCTTTATCACAAACGTGCTCCCCCGCTCATTCACACACATACTTAACCTCTGTAAAATAAAGGTCCTGCCCTCAGCCTCATTTGAGGAGAAAGATACAATTGTCTCTACCAGGAGCAAGACTTTCTCAGCAGCAGATATAATGCCTCCTCTAGAACAACAGTTCTAAACCCCACTAGTAAGTTTGTTTAATATAGCACCCCTCTCCAAATGAAACGAAAGCACTGACTTCTTACTTTTTTTAATTCACTATATTTGTTTCATCAACAACTTTGGAAACTATGCAAATAATTTCTCAATACAATTCATGTAGGTTGACTTTATGTTTTAATAGGGCTAAGCATTGCATTCAGGCAAAATGTGATGGCACAACCTTTGGGGCATAACAGTGGCCCCTTTGATTTACTGGCAGTCTCAACAGAAGTGTTATCAATGTAATATATGCATAAACCTTTGAAGCATCCACACTGGGCTTTGAAGGCAGCACCAATGCCTTTTGCAAAGCAGTCTTTTAATTGCTTTGTACAACTCCTAGCTGCCAACATCACAAAAGCTGATAATTGTCACTTTCTTCTCTGACAACAGTAGAATTAAAGGCTCTAACTAGAGTGCTGGGCTTAATACACACTAATACACAGTAATCAGTTACCTGCTGGTGTATCCTGGCTTTTTCTATATCTAGGCTGCCATCTGGAGCATGGGCTTCAGCCAGCAACCCTTCTGCTTCTGTTAGCCACTGTGAGAGATCATTTAGATCACAATGGAACTGTCTCCACTCCTCTATAGACTTATCAAAACTACTAAATGGAATAAGAAGAACAGGAGAAAAAATGAGGAAGGTAAAAAATAAGGAAGTAAAACAAGATAATCTTGCACTACAGAATATATACATAGTAAGGCTGCAAAATAGACTGTATATGCAAGTGAGTGTGTGAACATATGTAGAAGACAACAGATGCAATCTTGGCAAATAGTTTATTTTGGCTTATTCGTGTTGAAAACAAAGATATTTAAAGCCCAACTTTAAATAAAGGAAGCAATATTCACACTTTTGATCCATCCATTTATAATTTCTATCATTTCAAACTCATAAAGAAACAGAAAGAGAGTGCACAGGCATACAGGCATCTTACAAAATGTAATTCCTATTTAAAATCAGTTTGTCTATACCTTGAAGCAAATGTACCGAGATTAATTATAACTCTGGGACACATGAATCACAATAAACTAGTTCTATTAGCTGGAACTCCAGGAAAAAGAATCAATTTTACAGACTTAGCCATCGAGCTGGCCCTCGTTCATTCCTCATATAGCCAAATTTCAGAGGAAACCAAGTTGCTGAATATGTGAGTGTATTTATGTATTATATTTATGTAGCACACTTTTTTTCCAAGTGGAAGCCAAACATGAGACATAAACTTCTTAAGGTCACTGGTGCCATTTGCCAGATTTACAAGCAAAGAGTAACAAGCTAAAATTAAATGATGCTTCTAATAAGCACCAAGAACAGATACTATCCTTCTTCAGAAAGTAAGCATAAGCACTATGCCAAGCATACCAATCAACAGAATGTTTCAGTGTGTCTTCTATCACTCTTTTCCAGAAAACAAAATTAAAGGTAAGTGCCCACAACTAAATCCAACAGACATTTCATCTGTCTCCATAGGATCTAAAAGAAATATTCTTCTCAGTGTTATCTGATAAGGCAAGCTACTCAAATAGTTCCACTACAATTTTTCATCCATCCTACTCCAAACTATAAACATGTTTTTCCTCTTCTTCTTCCACCTGCTCCTATTATTTTAGGTTAGGTGTACTGCTCAGCCAACCCATCAGCAGAAACTGTTTCAGCACTTGGATGATTTCCTTTTTCATTTGGGGGAAGGCCTTTCCTTCATAAGAATTTCTCGTGAAGATGGTAAGAATGTGAGCATAACAACTCCAGTATTTACTCCATCCATCCCCCTTACTTATGCTTCATAAGCAACACTGTGAAGTAGACCATCATTCCATCATTCATTCCAGGGGCACCACTTTATGACTCATGACTGTCCATCACTTGGCAGAAAAAAGGAAAGGAAGAACAGGAAAAAGAGTCCTTCCTGATATTATCTGTCAATTAAGGACAGGAAACAGAGCAACTGAATAGGAGGAAAGTGAACAACCTGTAACAAACTGCAGGAAAGTCTTAAGGGTATCTTGCCTAGAGACACCTAATTGTTCCACTGCTCCATGGGTGAAAGAGATATTACAATTTTCAGGTCATTACAGCTGAAAAAAGTGTTTTTTTCCTCAACAAAATCTGCAACAAAATCTTCCTAATGAGGAAAAATAGGACGACATTTATATTCCACATAGTAAACCATAGCTTTCTATGTCACCATTTAGAGATATATTGTTATTCCCAGTTGTGAGATATAGCTACAATTGAACCAAACTGTTTTTGTATCCCAGGTTGACAGGAAAATTCTTCCATATTACAAAAGACTTATTCATACCAGTCTTGGCTTTAAAATCTTGGCTTTAAAGAAGCCTACTTACTTTTAAGTACAATGCAAAATAAGATACATTATTTATGAGATTCAAGAATGTCTTATCCTGCAATGAATCAGCTAGGAAATCTGCTTGTTGTATTTCACCAATTGACTATGAAGTTTAATTTCTCTTTTAAAATGGGAAGGTTTGCCTACATCATTGTTAATTTAATAAGATCATTTGAGTTTCCAAATGAATGATGGAGCTTCAAATATAGTCATGGCACAAATGTCTGCAAATACCCAGGAAGAATTTTTTTCTAATGCCTGCAGTGCACAAAGAGCACTGAAAGAGTTTTGAAAGAGTTTTTCAAAACTCTTTTTGAAAACAAGTCCAAATGATGATGCTAGGGACTGATGCAATTCTACAGGTGCATTCTTTAAAACTATAGGGAACAAGAATGAAAATGCAATGAAAAGAGTGCACATGACGTTTGTGCAGATTCCTATATTCTCATGAATTAATTGGCCTACATTCTTGTGACCTAAAAGAAATCCCAGTAAACAGAAGTCTCAGCTGGCTATAATTTATCTTTAAAAAACCAGCAAATGCTAAAAGAACAGAGAGAAATGTCTAAGATGCAGCAACTGGTTTGCTTTGTAATTTGCAGAGAAAAAGAGACTGAGAACAGAAGAGTCAAGTTTTTGTTCATTCCATGCTTTTCATATAGTTAAGAATATGATGGTGCCACTTTAATTTTCATTTTTAATTTAATACATAGTTTCCTTACACCACCTAAATTAACATTTCTTGGTTCTCTGACTGATAGTTTGCATAGTCGTTTGCTAAGCAACTTTGGCAAACAAACAATATTTTATAAATAATATTTTAAAATCTTACCCTATTTACATCCAAACTTATCACAGCTGGTTTATACTGCAGAGACAGTAGAGCTACAAAATGGCTACCACCTGATTTAGTCTCTTCTCTGCCTAACTCATCACATTTCCTTGGTGAAAAACTGTAAGTACAAAATATAGACAGTCCTTTTATTTACCATTTGCGATCATTGTACAATCTGTTAATTCGATCCCATTCTGCATTAAGCTGGGTTAGTGAATCTTCTATTTGAACAGATTCAGGTCCAGATGCCTCTAGTGTAACATCAGGTTGTTTTTCATGAATAACTGCAATCTGATCCTCTAATTTATCCAACATATCTTTTATATTCTGTAATACAGTAAAACAAAAATACCAGGCAGAATTAGCATCCACTCAAAGATAATGGCCAGCTGAAAAAATAGAGCCTGATTAGATGGCAACAAACATCAGTATATAAGTATATTTACATCTTTCATCATTTGGCTCATGGCTTAGAATGATGCACACATATAAAGTATAAATGGTTTACTTTTGGCTTAGCATGAAGTCTGAAAACATCCATTACAGCTCAACATTATAAGCAAACTAGACCTTTAAAACTTGCTCAAGAAACAAAAACAACAATGGTCTTAGTAACTTTGGAAGCCAAACCATGTTTCCAGATTAGGGAGTACATAATATAATATACAGTATATGTGTGTGGATTTTGTTTGATCTGGCCCAATAGAACTTTCTAATAACATAATTCACAACAGTCTGTCTAATTTTTTCCCCATTCCTTTTCAAACTTTTACACTGCTTTTTAAAATGATCCAGTGTTTAGTTTATTAAATGAATTGTTTTATATGTCCTGAATCTAACAAGTGATAGGATTAGTGATGATTCTAGACAAATTAGACCCAGGTGCCTATCATATCTAAGACAGAACCCATTTTTTCAAGTCAGAAAGCATCTTGAGATATATGCAAGATATATGCACTGCCATGCACTGGAGTTAAAACATTTATTGAGAAGAACGTTAATGCTCTCTTATATTTTGAATTGTAATATTAGATTTCAAGTTCTAGTACCTTTAATGAATCTTCTTGAGCAGAAAAGTCTTCATAGATTGCTGAATGAAGTTCTGGAGCATTTAGCAAGAGCTCAGCATCAGCTATAACCAGCAAAATCTTGTTAATTTCAACCAGGTATTCTGCAGGGAATGGAGATTCCCTGGTCATTGATGACTGAGACCCTTGAATCCTTTGTGGAGTTGCCTAAAACAAAATAAACTTCAGTTAACTAATTCTTTAAAACTAACCTCATTATAAAAATACAAGAAAGGTTCATTTATTTGCATTTCCATTATATTCTAACCTTACAATTTAATGCTATTTTTAATTAAATAATTCTTCAGATGATGCTCTATTATAATTACAAGGAAGTCTTTCCACTCTGACTAAATCAGGTGTTCTCGTGAATTAATTCCTCGTATCCTTTTCCTTAGCTTTCAACTATATGCCACATAAATTACTAGATAAGCAAGTATATAATAGGGTAAAACAATATTCTAATTAAACAATGATATCCTTTTCTAATTAAGTAGTTCCAATTGCATTAAAAAGGGAAAGGATTATCTCTCCCTACACATTTTATTCTCCTGAAATGTATATATATCCACATTCTGATAATCTTGAGTTAATACAAAAATATACACTTCAAGATCTATTGCAATATTACTTACACCCAGAGGTTTCTTTCATTAACCAGGTACCTGAACCATAATTTCCAGTTTACAAAATTATTTTTCATAATAGTACAGTTATCATAAAGCAAGGAGCTACTGGTACAGTCTCACTTGTAACTCCACCCAGAGTATATGAACCAATTATTCACTGCATATTTATGAGGAAGATAACTTCATAAAGCCTATTATTTAGGGCCCCAAAAGAACACTGTCTATTTGGAAATACTACTACAGTAAACCAGTGGCTTTTCTTAAGTTATAGAGTCTAATAAATTGATATAAAATTAAACTAAATATATTTCACAAATGTTCTCAACAGTATCAAATAAAAATTCCATTCTCATTTAAATAAGTAACAATATGACTACATAGGGAAAACCAAAATGACATGCACCAAATACCTTTTGAGTATGTCTTATATTTTATTTTATTTTATTAAAATATTACATTTTCATGATGAAGCTAATGAAACCTCATTGATCAATGTATTTTTGGTATGCATTGTTCAAAATTTGCATGTGATTCCAAGTATCAGTCCTCTGCCTGAAAGTGTCCAGCAAATGTAGAAAGTTGTGATTGATCAGTGATAGCAAAAAAAAAGAAGTACTTCAGAGATCAACACTTTTCAGGCTTAAGCTTATGCCAAGGAACTCCATCTGGCATAACCATCCTGTCTTCCCATCACCTCCCCATTCCAAGCTCTTTAAATAATACATCAGTCAAGCTACTTCATGCTTCTGACACATGAAATAGGTTGCAGTTCATTAAAGGTTAAATACCTTAAATAACATTGTTAGTTCAAAAGCTGCTACCAGACTCTGCCCAGGTTTTGACTAGCAAATGTTAGTTTACTTTTTATTTCCATTTTTATTTCAATTTTGCACTTTTGATTGTTTCCAAGGGGGCAATTATATAATTAAAACTTTATCATCCTCTGTTTCCAGGCTAATTCAGTGATACTTGAAAATAAGCAAATCACATACCAATGTCATCAACACTGTGATTCACCAGTGTTCTATCAATCAATCGCTTCTTTAGTTATCAGAACAAACTGGAGATGTAATATTATGGGGCTTTTATGCCAGAAAAGCTACTAACAAAAGAATTAGATGTCAAATGAAGCACTCTGAAAGATGGCTCCCGCAGACCTACAAGGTCCCCTCCAACTCTGATTATCTGTTATCTGTTAAGCATGGCATGGCCCTATCTCCTTATACCGTGTGATTTCTGAAGAGCCATGTTTTATAACATTAGACCATTATCTGAGAGATATAAGTTTTAAATTATAAGTTAAACTTCTAATTGTAAATTTGGAAGCCTAGATGCTGGTGATAAAACAATAATAGATGCTAATCTTCATGGCTTCCAAGGGCATCTAGTTAATTACTGTGGGAAATATAACACTGGAGGTGGCGGCTCTTAGCATGATCCCACAAGGTCATTCATTCAACAAGACACATAGTTACTGCTTCTATTAATTAACATTGCATCCTACCTTTCCTGCAAGGAGTTCCTATTAGCTAGAAGTTGTTGCTAGATAAAATAGAGGCAATATGTACTAGATTAAAAAAAATCCCCAATTGGCACATTTCTAAAATGTGGTCAGTCAAATCTTGACACACAAAAAAGTGATTTATTTGTTTTCTGAATTACACTGTTGGAGTCTATTCCGGAATGAAGGTCATTAAGATCTCCAGTAGCAAAGTCTTAGACAGTTGCAATATTGATCAATTGTTTGGCACCTTAATGTAGGTGGCAAACAGGGAAGATTAATGAGAAGCTCAAACCCTTGATCAAGGTTCAATTCAAAATGTAAGGGAAAAACTACAATTTATTAGATCCCTTAAAATAAAATGCCTTTGAAACAGAAAGGAAAGTTTGGGTAATCAACAGTGAGTAGGGGAGGGGGTTGAGAGAGAAAATGTGAACTTCAACAAGGCAATATTAAGATAAACATTAAATTTAATGTGGTGATGTGTTGGGGTGTGTTCACATCAGTAGTGATTTTCAGCTGATTTGCACCGGATCAGGAGAACCGGTAGCAAGGATTTGGTGTAGGTCACGGAACCAGTAGCGACTTCTGGTTGGCCATGCCCCCAACCCAGTTACCCAGTCGCCACTCGCTTGCCCCTTCCAGCTGCTCGCTGCTCTTTTTCAGCTGCTCGCTGCTCGCCCCACCCTATATATGTTGCCTTCTCCACATGGCCCAGTTAATCACCTCACCGGTTGCCTTGTTGATGCCTGCTTAGCTCAGCTTACCAAAGGTAAGCAATGCATGCCACCCGCTGACCCTTCATCTTGGGTTGGGGGTGGGACCCCAGGGACACCTATTCTCTGAGGTCCTGGAACCACCAACTCTCTTGGCTGGGTCAGTGAACACGTGATTCCCCAGCTCCAGTCTTACCTCAGAGTCTTGCCAATTCGCCACCCGTTCTCCCTTAAGCACAATGCATTACCCATTTTCCCCTCCTTCAGAGGCTCTGACCTGGCCCTTAATCTTCTCGCTTCCTCCCCTACAACTGCCTCTTTTGTTGTCCGTGGCCACGACCTTACCTTCCTCCCATGGCTGGCTACTGGGCTCCCTGCCAGCCCACATCTCGCCCCCCTTGTTGCGAGATGCCTGCAGCCACTGCCTCTTTTTTCTTTTTTTGGTGCAAGAAGCCCCTCAGCTGATGCCTCTTGTCAGCCGGAATCGAGCCAGCTGGCTGGAGGCTTCTTGCATTGAAAACTACCAGCCTCCACTTTTCGAATGCGCCAAAAAAGAGCTTCAGTCCCACTGCCACTGCTGCCCTGGGCAAGTACTCCACTCTGGCACAGCAGGCAATGGGGTGCACCCTGGTATGAAGAACAGGGTGGCGAGTCCCAGCTGCTGCTGCTTTGCCAGCTGGAACCGAGCCAGTAATTCATGCGCCGTCTCCTAGAAGAAGGTCCCAAGACCTCACATGTGCACACGTGAGGCCGGAACTTTCTGCAAGGAGAAGGTGCACTGGCGAATCCCTCTGGTGCACTTCAAGCTCTGTGTATGCCTGAGAAGGAGGAGAAGACTTGGGCGAACTTTTCTGCCTCCCTTCCCTTCACTCCACTGCTGCTTGGAAGGCAGCCGCCCCAGCCAGTCCCTTTAAGGTACTTCGATGTGGAGGGAGGGACCAAAAAGCGAGAAGCAGGGTGCAGGAGCTGACTTCCGACTCCTGACCGAGTCTTGCCATGTCCCTGTCCCCCCTTCCAAGAAGCCTCCAGCTGCCACCTCTTTGCTGGAAGGAGGATCCTGCAGCCACTGCTTCCAACTCAGTTCCAGCCAGCAAAGAAGTGGCAGCGGCTGTAGGCTTTTTGCAGCGAAAATTACTGACCTCCAGTTTTGCTCTGCTTCTCCAAAGCACCACCACAGCCGCGTCCTAGGCACCAGCCATGAAGGTCCACCCCATTGATTGCTGCACTGCTCCGCTTGGACTTGCACTTGGACTCTCCAGTGCACTGGGCTCAATGGGGTGGACCTGCATGGCTGGTACCTAGAATGTGGCCATGGCAGGGCTTTGGAGAAGCAAAGTTGGAAGTCAATAATTTCCTCTGCAAAAAGCCTCAGCCTCCTTGTCTTTTTTTCGGTGTGGCTGGGGGGGGGGGGGGCAAGGCTGGCGCAACATGCTGTGCTTGAATTTCCCAAGCCCTTTAATTTCCACAAAAGTGGAAGGGGAGAAAGTCGCCCGCGGCCCCTTTGTTGAACCCAGAAGCCTTGTCCGAATGCTTGTTTGGGTAATGCGGGACTAGAGACTGGCCAGGAAGAACCCTTGTAAATGACACGAAACACGGCCAGGCTCCCTGGAAGGGGTGATAGATAGTGTGTAATGTTTCAAGTGGGTGCTTTGGAAGCATAATTGTGTTGTGTGTGTTTCCAGGTGAGCAATTTGAAGCCTCATATGTGTGTGTCTGTCTGGTATTGGTGTTTCAGGTGGGATCTCCTCTCATAGCTGTTTTATTTTCAACAGGCTAAACTTCCCCAAAAAGTGGAGAGGGGAGGAAAGTCTCTGCAGACCCTATTGTTGGACAACTAGAAGCGCTTGCCTATGACCAAGAGACTGGCCTGGAAAAGAACCTTTCATAAATGAGTGTGCATCCTACGAGGCCACATGAAAGCATTGTGGTGTGTGGGGGGGGCTTTTGTGTTTAAGACGTCGGGTGCTTGGAAACCTTGGGTGTTTTTCAGTGTGTTCTCTAGCTTTTAAGCCAGCGAGAGAGGAGAAGGAGCGAAGGGAAGGGATAGAAAGAAGGGAAATGAGAGAGAGGAAGGAAAAGACGAGAAGGAGAGGGGAAGAGAGGGATAGAGAGGGACAAGAGAAAGGAGATGAGGGAGCAGAAGAAAGAGAGTAGAAGGAGAGAGACGAGCAGGAAGAGAAGACGAGAGAGAGAGGAGAGAGAGAGGGATAAAAGATGAGAGAAGAAGAAGGGAGTAGACGAAGACGAAAGATGAGTGATGGAAGGATAGGGGGAGAAAAAAGAAACGAAAGAGAAAAGATAAGAAAGAAGAAGGAAAGAAGAAGAAAGAAAGAAAGAAGGAAAAGAGGAAAGAAAGAAAGAAAGAAAGAAAGAAAGAGGGAGGAGAAAGTGAATGAGATATATGGATGGATGGATACATGGAAGGAGGGAGGGAGAGACAAAAAAAGGAGAGGAAGGAAGGACACAAACCCTGGCTTCAGAAAATTCTTTGAAACAGCACATCAATCTAGGGCTGGAAGGGTTGTTGGAGGTCATCTTCTAGTCCAAAGGTCTTCAAACTTGGCAAGTTTCAGACTTGTGGACTTCAATTCCCAGAATTCCTGAGCAAACATGAGTGGAGGATTCTGGGAGTTGAAGTCCACAAGTCTTAAAGCCGTCAAATTTGAAGACCTTTGGACTAGAAGATGCTCCAGCAGGAAATCCTTACAGAATCATAGAATAGCACAGTTAGAAGGAACCTTGGACACCATCTAGTCCAACCCTCTGCTCCAACAGGAGATTTTATATATCTGGAATCTGGATTATTTTGGTGCCTCTAACAGAGAAGAAAATTGGCAGAGGAGTTTACTAGGACAAGGCTGCCATACAGAGGAAGGCAGAGATAGTCCTTCACTTATTACCACAATTGAGCCCAAAATTTTGGTTGCTAAGCAAAAGCATTGTTAAGTGGGTTTCACCACATTTTACTCAATCCATGATATCTCCTGGGTCTAACGGTCATAAAACTGGATGGGCACGGTCAACTTGAGATCTCTCACATCAAGGGGTTATATTTATTGAATAAATATAAGAAAAATAGAAGTTAAGTGAGTTTCACCACATTTTACTCAATTCATGACATTTCCTGGGTCTAACAGTCATGTGCAGGCTAGGGAAGTAAATCTGAAGGCATGTGCAACATTCTAATGTACAGAAGTTATAGTTAAATGTGTGGCAGAAAGTGGACTATGGGTGTTTTTCCAAATGCAGTGCAGTTGAATATGTATAGTTTTAGAAGAGCTCTGTGTGTGGTTGTGTGTATACATACATATGCAGTATATATAATAGATAATGTATTTTTTTGTGTGCCAACACACACTATACTATGTAATACGTATGTACACATATGGCTTATATACATAGGACTAAATAGTGTATTTTGGATGTTCAGTAGTAGTAAATAAATAGAAAGGGAAATAATATCTCTTTGAGGCGAGGAGAGGCCAGGCAAGGCACTCCTTGATGTGAGTGAAGTCCAGTTGGCCACACCCACCCAGTCACGTGACCACCAAGCCACACCCACCCGGTCACTTGACCACCAAGCAGCGCCCACAGAACCAGTAGTAAAAAAATTTGAAACCCACCACTGGTTCACATATACTTCAACTTAACAGATGAATTCTTTACATTTCTGTAAGTGTAAAGAACATTCCCTGGTCTTTGTGGAATGGAAATCAGGATAGTGTTCAGGCGTTATCTGATTCATTATTTTTGTACTTGTAACTTTTGAATAGCAAAGTATATTCAATGTCCACTTTGTGTAATTGATCTCCAAATCAATGAAGAATGGAGGCAACCTTCTCTTACCCTTCCATTAAATAATTCTTAATATTTATCCTAAGAAAGGAGGGTTTAATATTTCACCTGCTGCTGCTCCATAGGATCTGTGGAGTGATGCACTCTGCCAAAAAAAGTTGTCAGAGGCCAGATAAAAGTGGATAGTTCTTGGAAGATTTTTTTTCTGTGCACCAATAAATACTACATCTCAATATACAGATCCCTTTATTCTTTTGGAGAGGATTTAATGCAATCCTACTTTTTTTTTGTAGGAACTAATCACTCTAGTATTTAGAACAATATCCAGAAAGACATGAATGGACAGCAGATAACAATTTGTTTTGTGTTAAAGAAAGTCTGCAGATAGATCTAACTGATATGAGAGTTGTAAAATGGGGTTCCTTTAGCCATGGATGAGGGGGAGGAAGGGAAAAGTAACAAAACATGCCTATCCCATAGTAACAAAACTGATGTAACAAAATATATATTGTGATGAAATGACATAAATCTCATAATTTTAATACTTGCAGTTGATATCAAGATGCAAGTACAAAATGCTGGGGTTGCATTGTTATGTTTGATTTTTCAATATGATTTTTTAATGAAACTTGGTGGGTCTTCTCTATCTGTCAGCTGTGTTGATTTCAATTCCCCTAATTTTCATCAATCAGTATGCTGGTTAACATATTCTGAAAGTTGAAGTCAACACATCTGAATGATGCTCCTAAGTTGGGTAGACACCCATTATGCAAATTCCTCAAGACCAATTACTTTTTTAACTATCCTAGCTTACATTATGTGGGAGTTTGTTATGGAGTTTTCTCGGGTTTTAGTATGACTGGTGCGCCAATCTGTATAGCAACACCAACACCAAAGGAAGAAACATTCGGTATATGATCAGTAGATCAAAATTACTCTTCCCAAGCTCCTATTAGCCTTGTGGAAAGAAAAGGCATATAGCTACTGCCAAGCTGACCATTATTATTCTATATGACACAGAACTCATTTTGAGATTTGAACATTCCTTTATCTCATCCTCAATTGGTTTTAGATTTATAAGTTACAGAAGAGTCATAAAGAGATTGATTAATTTAATTATGAAGCTCCATAACCAGTAATGCAAAAGGATTTGACAGATTGCCTAATACACAAGTCTGTCCAAAAAATTACTTTTTGCTCCACAAGTCTCATTATATAAATAAACGTAAAACAAATCCTATGACAGACTAAGAATCTGAAAAAGTGGATCCATTAGAAACAGAAAATGAAAAATCATTGTATATAGGTTTAAATTATTGAAAGAGTTTCTTAAATTAGCTATCAACATCCTCTCAGTAGGCAGGAATCTCTCCCCTAAATCCCTATTACAAACAATCATATTTTCAAAAATGTCTGACTCATTGGTATAAAATCCAAACAAAAACTAGTACAGGTAGTCCTCAACTTCCGACCAAAATTTTTGCAATTGAGACCAAAATTTTTGTTGCTAAGCGAGTGTTCAACTCATAAAACATTTTGTATACACGTTTTATAGTTGACAACAAAAAGAAGAGCAGACAGCTGTGTGGAATCGAACATACTTTACATTCATATTTTCTTCAAAGAATGATTAGATGACTGAAGCTTCTGCTGTGAAAAAATCTAATTGGAGAGCATGATTGGTGATGCTTGGCTATGCACCCAGAGAGGGGGGAAGCAGGATTAAGGGTGACAGTGAATTACGTATTTCAGAGTTGGCTACATCTAAGTAAATGTCGGATGTAGAATGTAAACTTCAAAGAAATCTTTTTTAGTTTTGGGAGTGTGGTTCGAGGCTCATGATTTAATTGGAGTAACTACCAGAATCCTGACAGCAAGACATTTGTTAAGTGAGTTTTGCTTAATTTTACAACTTTTCTTGCCACAGTTGTTAAATGAATCATTGCTTAAGTTAGTAACACAGTTGTTAAATGAATCTGCTTGTCAGAAAGTCAGCAAAGGGGATCACATGATCCCAGGACACTACAACCATCATAAATATGAGTCAATTGCCAAGCATTTGAATTTTAATCATGTGACCATGGGAATGCTACAAGAGTTGTAAGTATGAAAAAAGGTTACAATGTCATTGTGACTTCAAATGATTACTGAATGAACTATTGTAAACTGAGCTGCTCAGTTAAGCAAGAAACCAGCCAAAAGTTACCACTTTTCTCATTGGATTTTATACCAATGAGCCAGAAATATTTGAAAAAGATTATTGATTGTAATAGTGATTTACAAGAGAGATTCCTAACTTACTGAGAGGATGTTGAGAGCCAATTTAAGAAGTTTTTTCAATAATTCAAAAACATGAATGTCAAGAATGAGAGTCAACTAACAGTTGGGTTGGAAATATATAAACCAGGATAGTAATTAATTACTGTATCTTTAAGAGAATGTTGTACGTGTGATTGGCTAAGGTTCCTCCAACGGCCATAAGATGGAGCCAGAAACCTGGTTTCTTTCTCGCTGCATTTCCTGTTTTGCCCTATTTTCCTGATCGTTGTTCTACTTGGATTGCTGTGACTTTTTGCAACTGTTAGCAAACTCTGTTTACTGAACTTTGTTTAGGATACTTGACTTCATTTTTGGATTATCCCTGGACTGATACTAACTGCTTTAACTATGTATTATTTGGACTGTTTGTTGGATTTTGTTTATCTGTTTACTGGAAATAAAACCTACATTTTACTATTCAGTGTATTTGTATGCTGGTTGTGTATTATTCAATACCACTCTCACTAAATTTCCTTGAGTGCACTCATTCTCCTAACGGGGAATACCTCAACACTGGTTATGGGCCCAGGCCACACCAGGCTCAGATAACTGTTAGTACCATATACAGACAGCTGTTTCCTGTTCAATTGTGGGTTACTGTCCTGGTAAAAGATGGCACAAGACCCGTCAATAAGTCTATCACTGATAACCTGGTTGGATGGAACAAACTATGTTTCCTGGTCTATGAAGTGCAGTTTACTTCTGCGTA
>BHFT01041358.1:2829-30614 GCA_004320025.1 Laticauda laticaudata
GGGGGGGGGGGGGGGGGGAAGCCATGAATATAACAAATAATTGACAGAATAAAAGTCTTTGTTTCTTATTTTTATGCTGAGGAGACATTAAGACACATCTCTTTTTACCAAGCTTTTAGTTGTGTATTTATAAACAGTATTTTAAATGTTTGATTTCATTCTAAAATTGAATTAAAAGTGCGTCTGTTTACATTTTCTGTTCTTATTGCTGTAATACATTTCATTTTTCCAATGTATAGAAATCAGAATACAAATATACAAATGAATAAATATATTCTTAATTATTTCCTTATTGGAGCACAGTTATTACTATTAAAACTTATCTGTTACATATCATGAACAATATTTTTTTTGTTTGAGATCTGTGATTTTTTTTAAGGACAATTAACTCTTTAAAAATCAAAATAGTGAATGTCTTAAGTTTACAGAATGCTAACTTCTATTGTGGGATTAGAAATAACTTATTTGAATTTATACTTTGGTGAACAATGATAGAGAGTATGAAACTTCTAGTCCAAACTTATATTCTTAATTCTCAGTGAGTTTGAAGAATTGGCAACAACTAAACAAAATTTGAAATCCCCTGCAGCCAATGATATTCAAACATTTCACTCTGAAGTAATTGCATATATTTTTTCTCCTTCCCCCACCCCCCAAAAAAAGAAGTTAATTATGCAGTGGAATTAACCTCATTTACTTTCCACATCATAGCACAGATATTTAAAAAAATAGCAGCCAAAACACCTAACAGAGTAGTGACAATCTAAATTACTCTTAAATTTGCCTTAAGAAAGCATTGTTCTGAGTCCTTATAGTAACTTATAAGAGAAAGGAACCAATAGATATATAGAATTACAATGCTACATTGAATTATAATTTGAAAGATTAATTTATACAAGGTGACTATGTTGTTGGCATATAATATATGATAAATTATCAAAGATATATATAATGGTGTATCAAATATATGTTGGAAATGTAAATAAATCCAAAGGCACCTTTGATGAACATATAAGAAAGCTAGAGGGTATTGGGACCAGATAAGTCTGTTTGTTTGTTTCCCACCTTTATTTTATATAAAAACTGTATCAAAGAAAAATTAGACCAGTTCTTCAGATGAAATCTGGGCTTTGACTCTTTAATAAGAGAGCGATTTAAAACAATACAATAATTCATAGAATCACAATGGCAAAGAGAGGCTATATATTTTATGCTACTTCTCACGGTGAATTAAGCATTCTAATTACTCTACCCAGCCTTATGGAATCCAATTTGCAGAATATTCCTCAAATTTGCAGTTACTTAGATCATGAAAAAGTGACTACATGAATGTTAATGTTAGGATAATTGACTTCTGTCAATAAAATGTGGAATAAAGCTACTACAAATTCCTTTCTTTGAGACAGAAACTTGAGAAACAAATGATCTACTGACCCAAATTCAGCCTCCAAATCACATATCTTAAATCCATTCAGGTTGGATGGCTAATACATTCAAATAAACAAACAAACAAGCACACAAACACACACACACACACACACACACACACAGGGTATGATGGTTTGTAAAATGAACTAGTACTGAGTCCTCAAGATATTATTTTGGTATAAGAAGGCACAATTTCCAACATTTGCTGCTTCTTTGAAGCTTGCAAAAAGGAAAGTGAGTTCTATGTTCCAATTCAGAAGAGGAAATTTATGTCTGATGCTCACACTTAGCATTTGAATACTCCAAACATTTTTAGCATTCCGAACTGTCACTTTCTCTTTCTCTGTTTCTCTCTGTGTGTGATAGACACAATACAAAAATCAGAATTTTACAAAAGTCATAAATAATGAGGAGGGAATCATATTTGATCCTTCAAAAAATAATGGATGAATCTCAGTAAGCCCCTGCTTCATAACTACTATGCAAGCTACATTGCCTGCCAGTGGTTTCCCAGCGCAACTCAAGGTTTTGTTTTATGACCTCTAAAGCCCTGTATGGCATAGAGCCTGGATATCCAAGAGATATTGCCTTTAATTGTTTCTTCCCATCCAATAAGTTCTTGAGGAATGAGTATGCTCCAGATCTCCCCCATTCAACATTGCTATCTTGAGAGATGGAGGAAGTGTGCCTTCTGTTTTAGTTCCCTCTCTGAAATAGCAACACACATGCCGCCACCACCAAGTAAAACATGGTGCCTGTCTCTAGGGTTCCAGAAAGCTTTGAAAACCTGACTTTTGTCCCAGGACAGGATTTTATGTTTATTATTTGCTCACTGCTCCCTTTTTTGTTTTATTGATTTTATTGTTTATCAGATTATTTTAGCCTGGGCTATTTGTTTCATGTAATTTTTTTAGCTATTTTTATCTTAAATCTAGTTTTGCATGCCACCCAGACTCCACTGAGTAGGGTGGCAAATAATTTAAATAAATATGTAAATAAATAGAGTAGGCATATATATAGAGTGAGTAGGCATATATATACATATACTCTTAAGTTTTTGCGGGTACTTACAGGTATGTTATTCAGCTTTGTTCGAGTATTTTCCCATGTCATTATAGTTGTGCTTTTAAAGTTGAAGCAACATTTCGGTACTTACATGTGTGCTGTTTAGCTTCCTTCGGGTATTAAAATGATAACAGCATAATGATATAAAATGATAACAGCATAATAATACTCCCAGCAGACAAAGGAAATGCCACAGTAGTAATGGACAGAAAAGACTATAGAAAATGCCACCAGTATAATGGACAGAAAAGACTATGAAACAAAATTGACAGACCTAATCCAAGACTCCACATACAAACCTATAAACACAGACCCAACCACATATCTGGAAAAATTAACCAAGAAGAAAATTATAACCAGCCACATAAGCAAAGAAATCCAACAGACGATCATCCCAAAGAGAAAAATCTTCTAGATGCCCCAAATTATACGGCCTCCCAAAAATACACAAAGAAGCATACCTCTCAGACCCATAGTCAGCTCCATAGGAGCACAATTACAAAACCTAGCTAAATACTAAGCAAAACAACTACAGCCCCATGCTGAAACCGCGCTTCATATGTACAAAACTCATACCACTTCTTAGAAATGATCAAAGATCTACACGTGGAACAAGAAGATCTGCTTATAAGTTTTGACGTGGTTTCACTATTCACTCAAGTCCCAAAAAAAGAAACTCTTGAAATCATCAAAAAATAAATACCAACCAGCGAAAGACCTCATGGAACTAACAGAACACTGCCTAACCAACACATATTTCATATACAAAGGACAAAGATACAAGCAAATTGAAGGAGCCCCTATGGGATCACCACTGTCACCCATCATTGCAAACCTTGTTCCCAATGGAAGGAATTCGAAATCCTAGAGCGCCTGGCTAATCACCCACAAACCCAAACTATGGCTAAGATTACATCGAGACAACAGTTCTGTGATTTGGCGCCCATGGAGAAGAAAAGAAAAACCTAATACAATTTTCCTAAACACACCTAAACAGGCACACACCCCAAAAATCAAGTCACCGATGGAAACGGAAATAAACAAACAACTACCGATTCCTCGATTTTACTAATCTGACAAAAGAACAGATGGCACACTGGGACACACCAATATACTCAAAAGAAAACACACACCAACCGTCTTATCTCAACGCCCAAATCCACCACCACCACACAGATGAATCGTCTGTGGCGAAAACCACTTAATTACCAGAAACTAAACGCCTGGCAATAAGACACATATACAGATCTTGAACTATTGCACCCTGACGAGAGTATTGACAGCCAATAGGCTTTCCCAAAAAAAAACAAGATCACCAACTTGATCACAAAAAACACACCAATAGATATAACAGCAACCTAGAAGACCAACAGACCTATTGAACAGCTGTCTTGCCCTACATCAGAGGTACTACAGATGAAACATCAAGTTAGATTACTACACAGCATCCATCCAAGACTGCCTTTCAAAAACAGACAAAAAAAATAGCAGCCATTCCTGAGAAACCCCAAAGACAAAATTGACCTGGAAAACCAAGGCATAATTACGAAAATTCACTGTACATTGATGCCCGGCCACGTTTACATTGGGACAGACAACAGATAGCGAAGAATAGAAGTACCGCCATAGATGAACACAAAAAATGCTAGTAAAAGCTGCAACAACACCTCCTCACTAGTCCAACACATGAAACCCACATGGTTCAAAAACATACAACTTCCAATGCACCAAAACCTAGCCACTATTAGAAAACCCAACCACAAGAATCATCAGAGAAGCCAATAGAGAATTTGAAAAAAGACCTAGAAAGCTAATTGGAATGAAGAAAAGAGATGATGTCCAGCAGACTGTTCAAGTCATTCGGAAACCTTGCACTCTTCAAATAGAAAGGTCTCCACAATACAAAACAGGACAAACACACTGACACAAACAGACTCCCTCTGATGCCTCCAACTCAAACACCCCCCCCACCAGGCACCCAGGTGAAACCCTAGCTTGCTAAAATGAATAGCAAGCCGTCCTCTTTCACACGGAGCCGAAGCTGCACTGAAAGCCTCCAACACAAAACAGAGTGTTGCCAGCCAATCAAAGCCGACAAAATAGACAAAGAAACCAGAGGAACCACCAAATCAACAAACTCCAAGTCCAGATTGAACACAGGACCCAGTCCTAGCCAATCAGATGGACCATGCCTCTAATTTGAAAACCAGACTGTGAGACCCACATCCATACAGAAGCCTGATGATGGCAGATGCGGAATTCTGCTGAAAATGTTTGTACAACTTAACAGCACTACAAGTGACTGGGGTAATACCCTGAAACAGCACACACACACACACACACACACACACATATATATATACACATATATGTCTGTGTGTGTGTGTGTGTGTGTGTTCTTATGTTTTCATGGGTATTTGTATGGTATTTAGGTTTCTTCGGATATTTTCCCACATCTTAATATTTGTGCTTTAATTATAGAGATGTTTCGGCAGACTCCCACCTGCCAGCCTCAGGATTGCGTATTGGGTTCTTTTTAATTGTGTGTGTCAGGCTTGGCAGCCGTATTTTTTCTGCTTTATTTGAATGGTTTTTCCCTCATCCTGATTGGCTGGGAGTCTCGGTCAGTTTTTATTGATCTTCGAGTTGCTGTGTTCTTGATTAGTTGGCAACATTGTGTTTTGTGCATTGGGGTTTCTTAGTGTAGCTTGGTTTCTTGTGAATGGCTAATAATTATTTATTAGGAAGCTACGTTTTATTTTATTTTATTTTATTTATAACTGACTGGGGCGTGTTTGGGCTGGAGGTATTGGGGGGGTCTGTTTGTGTCCAGGTGCTTACCTGGATTGTGGTATAGAATTTCTTTTGTTTGTGAGTGCAGGCTTCCAGATGATTGATAGTTTGGTGGAGTCATCTCTTCTATTCATACTATTAGGTGTTTTATCAATTCCTAAGGCTTCTCTGATGATTCTGTAGCTGCCAAGCCTGACACACACAATTAAAAAGAACTCAATACACAAGCCTGAGGATGGCAGATCAGATTCTGCCAAAACATTGCTATAATAAAAGCACAAATATTAAGACGTGGGAAAATACCCAAAGAAACCGAAGTACCACACATGCATACATGCATACATACATACATACATACATACATACTTACATACATACATATTTGTATCCTTTAGAATTTTAAAGTTTTTGATTGAAAATAATGAATGCTTATGACTTGATAATGGATAGACAGGGTGTATTGGTTAAAGCACCAGGCTATATGACAACAGAACCAAAGTTGTATAAAGGTTCTTCAGATCAGTGTTGGAAATGTCATCATCATCATCATCACCATCATCATCAAAAATTTTACCATGTATTGTGGACTTGTGGAAAAAGCCAGAAATTTTGGGACACAATAATTTAAATAATTTAAAAGATTAATATTGAGAAAAAGACATACTCTTCTTATTTAGAACATATGGATACCCAATTACATAAGACTCATGGAAGACTAACTCTTATGTAGGGTCATAGCAGCAATATTATACTGTATACAGCAAAGGAGGAAAACAAAATTTTCACAATGGAGGAAGAGATGGTGAATATGACAGAAATGTCAAAAGCGATCAAATATTTTTTTACAAAAAACTAGAAACTTTTTATGAACTTTTTCCAGAAAAAAATGTTTTATATATCTGATGATTAAAAGGGATTAAGTAAAGCCCATGTCACAGTGAACCAACGGATGCAAAGAGTCCTTTCGATAAATGCGATGCTACCACTGCCTCCGTTTTGCTTCCTCTCTATCCGTCCAGCAATCCGTTATTGATGTTTCATCCACTCCGAAAGTTTTGGTGCTTGCCAAACTTTCTGCGCCTGGAAAATGATTGTATCCACAGTTTCATCCGTAACGTATCGCTAACGCATCCGCTACACTTCCATTACGCAATCCGTTATTGCATCCGCCTATATCCGGCTTGGCATCCGCTGCGCATCGCTACAACTCGCATCCACCCGGACGCAGGATGGGAAGCGGAACAGCATGCAGAACAGAATTGCGAACGGAAAGCAGAACGAATAGCAGCACAGAAACAAAGCATTGAAAGCGCGGAAAAAATGTTGCGCAGAGCGACCTATCTCCGAAATAGGATGTCGAGAGGATGCCTAAGGATTGCAAAAGGGACACCTATACTGCCTATAAAACAGGTCGGAGAACTCATCTCATCTCACACTTTCAGACCAGCAGCCCACCTGTGCAGACCTCTGCAGCCCTTCATCTGACTCTTGCTCTTCCACAGCATCCAGTCATGTCCACCGTGGATCGTATACCACAGTCCTTTTGGCAGCCACCAATTACTTAGCAACAGTACGATAGCCATCTACAGGCTCTGTGAACTCTACTATGGAAGAAAAAGAGAGCGGCCAAGAAGCATCTGGGTCTGAAAATAGTTTGGGACGAAAGAGACGAGTATGACTGTACAACAAGCCTGAATGGTGGAGCTCAGGATACCGGAAGACACTCGGTGGTTCCAGACTATCATAGGATGCCTCCAGCCATGTTTGACAGTTGTTGCAGCAGCGACATCAGTGTTGACCAAGCCAGAAGCACCAACATCCGGCCCAAACCTGGAACCCTGGGCCTCAAGGTGGCCACTCAACGCTTGTGCCACCTGACGCCTCAGGGACCACCTAGCAAAAGCCATTGCAGTACGGGCTGGAGAGGTGCCACACAACACCATCAGCATTTGTGGTCAGAAAAGTGGCTGCAAGGCCATCATCAAAGAATACAAAGAGGAGCTCTCCAGTGGTTCAGAGTGGAACTTCCCACATTACCATTGGAGCCATCGATGAGCAAGCATGTGCTTCAAAGCTCCAGCCAAAGTCGGGCTCCCTACTTATTTCACAACTACAAGGCTTTCTTCAGCATTGTCCCCTCTTCGCCATGGTCGATGCTGACTAGCAAATTCATTGTACATCGCATGCTTAGGCTTACGAGTCATCTTCAGATGCCAGGGTATACAACGCCAGTCACCTCAGACGCGGCTCGAAGGCAACCTCATTTCGTTGGCTTCCCAGAATCCAGACTTCCTTGCCCCCAACGACATGGCAAGATGTGCCCTACTTCATCGTGGGATTGACGCCTTCTCCCTCAGATACCTACCTCATTGAAGCCATTACTCTTCCAAATGCCTCACCTTGAAGAGAGGATCTTCAACTACAAGGCTGTCCAGGGCAAGGCGGGGTGGTGGAAACGCCTTTGGCATCGCTGTGCCAACAGTCCAGGTACTTCTCTCACCAACATGCAAAAGCATCTGTCAAGCAGGACGTAGGAGGATCGTGGAAGCTTGCTGCATCCTGCCAACAATCTATGTTGCACCCGTACCCAGTCTTGCCAGAACAGGCTCGTGGATCTCCACAAGGGCAATGGGGACCATGGCAGCACTGGGGAATGGAGGCAAGGCGAAACCTGATCGACACTGGGATGTTGGAAGGCCACAACAGAGCCTCATGCGGAAGGACAAGAACATGCACTACCTCCTGAAACACTGGTGCAACTGCCCAGCTGAGCTGGGAGAATAATGCATGACAGGGATGTGGTAGATAGCTTAATGGTATGCTCCTTCAGCCTGTCTCATCACACGAGATGCAGATTGGGCCATGTGATGTTGGGTGGCCTCAATGAACAGGGCAATATTAATTTAAAGAGTTATGTTTGCTGTCTCAATATGTGGTGTGGATCAATGCTTACATTGTTATTGATAAAAAAAAGGGACATAGGGTGGCACCTGGAGGAGATAGACCATACAGTCCCACTATGCTTGCACTGCTGAGGTTCATTCTATCCCACAGTTAGAGCCACCAAAGGTTATCCCTGCTTCATTCCTCAGGTATCCCTGGCCCACCCACTGCTATCTTAACCCCATCCCAGCAATGCATGCAAGAGGCTTAAGCCAATTCTAAAAAGTTTCCACAAGACTATTAAAAGCAAAAGAAGGTGAAGCACAGTGTGTGAATCAAAAGATAAACTTTATGAACAAACAAGCTGTTAAAAAAAAAGTGACCCAGGTTCTAAGTGTCCAAATAAATGTCCACGAGGTAGCCAGCTACCCAGTCTCTGCACTCTTCTTGGTCACTCGGAGTTGTGCCCAGTCTCAGGGCGTGAAGGGGTGCAGGTGTATGTGGTGTGGGTGGTGCGATGCTGCCCCTGGAGACAACAGGGATGGTTGAATGGCAGCGGCTAGCCCTGGGGCGGGTGCCTCGTCATGTAAGTGCGAGCCTAGACATACAGAGGACTACGGCTGGGAGAGTGTTATGGGGCGTGCTCACTGGTGAGATGATGGTGGGCAATTGCGTGGCTCCGTGCACTCAGTGAAGGAAGCCCCGCCCATACGTGCCTGACTCGCCCGGCAGCTGCCTGCTCCATGCTCTTGTGTGCAGCTCCCAGTCGTATGACACAGATGTTATGTCGCCGTGGATGCTTGGGGAAGTGTGTAGGGTGGCCCCTGGCTGGTGAGACTTGGTGGGTAGTGCGATACATTCGTGACTGGGGTGGCGAGCACGGTGGATCCGTGGAACGGGCAATTGTGTGGCGAGCAGCTGTGTCCTGCTCCGGGAAGGCTGCTGCCTGATTGCAGCATCGGAACAAAAGGCCTCCTGAGCCATACCGGAGGTCGAGGCACTTGGAACCGACCGTCAATGGAACATACACTGGGCAAACGCGCCCCACAGACCATGCCACTAAGTGCTCGGCCGACAGCATTGCCACTCTGGGTCGTGGAGGGGTTGTGAAGCTGCTCCGGTGTGATCGGCGTCCTTCACCAGAGCGTTACTGTGGATGCCCCATTCCTTGCTATGGTTCTGGTTTGACATAGCGTGAGCGAAGGGCTTAGTGGTGGGAGATGAGGAGTCTGGTGTGGACCAGCTGAGTGAGGAGATCTATGCCTGGTGCGGATCGGTGTTCCACTGATCCCTCCAGCAGTAGCAGTCGTGGCTCTGCCCCTTCCTGCTGTCCAGCTCTCTAGCCCTTTTCTGCGGAGGCGTGAACCTGGGGGGTGGATGAGGCTAGGAACTGTGGTTTGGACTCTATGATCTCCTTCCCCGCACACACCAGGGGAGTCCTCTCGCACGTCCACCATGCCCTACCACACTGCCGCGGGTTCTCCCGCCGTGGGCACGTCCACAGAAAACCTGCTGGAGATACACGGGGACTGATTTCTCGGCCGGAAGAAGCGACTGGCTTTTACAGGCTGCGGAGATGAGACGATAGTGAGAGGGGCTGCTGGTGCTCCTCCGTGGCGGACCTCACCCTCCAGGAGAGCATGCACCTGTCATGGACTATAGGTGTCTCTCTGTCATGTTCAGCTTCAACAGCTGGGCTCTGGCCAAAGATTCTGTGAGGTGCTCAGCAGCTTCCCGTACCAGTGTGCATATTGTTTCCACCAGCCGAGGAGCACCTGCCGAAGTGTGTAACCTCATACTCTCTGCCCTGTTCTCTCCAAGCAGTCTTTGCTGTCCCACGCCTGGTGTCCCTGTACAAGCCGGTGTCCCTTCTTGCCACAGATAGTCGTTTCTCTTGCTCAGCCACTCCAGGACCTCATCTTCGTTTGCGCCTCTCTCAATATAGTATTTGGCCTCCGTCTTCCGTTGTCGCATACGCCTCTTCTCCCTTTGGCCTGGACCAGATGGGCCTCCAATCAGAGGGCTGCCCCCGCGTAGTAGAGGGCTGATCCTTCCACACCACCACCCCACATGCCGCAGCAGCACCAGCAGACATCATCATATCATTCATCATCCTCACCAGCAGGCATCATAATTAGCATCGATTCTCATCAGTAGCAGCAGAGCCAGCGCAGCAGGATCAGCCAGCAGCCAGGCCAGCAGGACCAGGATCAGCGCAGTAGATAGAGTCAGCACCAGCAGGGGCCAGGCAAGTCCAGGAGACAAGCAGGACCAGGATCTCATGAGCAGGACAAGCAGTAATGAGCAAAAGACAGTGAGCACGTAGCAGGACGAGCGCGACCAGACCGGACCAGGCAGCCTTCAACAAGAGTAAGCACCCAGCAGATAACCCCAGCCCAGCGAGAGCACCACCACCAGGAGCAGCTTCAGCAGAAGTCCCAGCCAGAAGCAGAGTCAGGCGGCGGTGCGGGGAGCGTTGGCCCTGTCCCCTTTGCCAGCGGATGGCGGCAGGTTGCTGGAGGCTTTCCCGATTCCTCCCATGAGCTTGTGGGTTTGCTTGGCTGGCAGGGAGGCTGGCAGGCACAAGCCCTGCCAGGAAGGCTAGGCGCAGGAAGCCAGCGCATGAAGGCTGGCAGCCAGGCAGCAACGACAAGTGCAGCAGGGAAGCCTCGGCAGGTAGGCTGGCAGGTGGCAGGCTGGCAGGTGAAGGCGCTGAGGATAGCTGTGCGGTAGCGCTGGCAGATACAGGGCTGGCAGGGAACGGCTGGCCAGGAAGCCTGGCGGGAAGGCTGCAGAAAGCCTGGCAGGAAGAGGCAGAGGCACAAGGACTGCGCTGGAAAGGCAGACTGGCAGCAGGACTGGCAAGGCAGGCATGCAGGCAGGTTAGGCAAGGAACTCGAAGTCGTCCAGTAGCAGAGGTCTTTCCTTGGAATGCTGGCATCCCCCCACGTGCTGAAGGCTGCTTCCCTTTATATCCGGGGGCTTATGCATGCTTTCCCCCCTGCATGCTGCAATTAACGCTCGCGCCATCCAATTCCGCTTCCCGCCTGTGCATGCGCTTAGGGCTTCGCTGTGCAATCCGCTGTGCATTTCCCGCTGTGCATCCGTCATGCATATCGGCCGTCCGCCTTCTGCATCCGCTGTATCCGTATCCGCGTCGCCTTCAGTTTGAAGCCCGCCCCGGAAGCCCTTGCGGTTGCCGCCATCCGCGCCTTTCCGCTTCCATCCGCTGGGCTTCCGTTTCCACATTTCACTTTGATCCGCCCTGCGTCTCTTCCTCGCCGCGTCCGCTGTTATCCGCTCCCGTTTATCGTCAAAATTTTTTGTTCCCCTTTTAGAGCGGAAGAAATAACAACGGATGGAACCATTTTCGCTCATCCGCTGTATGTCCTTTTTCATTCCCCTTTGGCCAGTTGTCTGACATGGGTTTAAGCAGGACAGAAGGGACCTTTGTAATACCAAGGAATGAGAAAGGCTTATGGGTTTGTTCATGACTGTTGAAAAAAAAAAAGTAGGAAATTGCTTATATTCTTCCTGCCTGCCTGCCCTTTTTTTTTTGTTCCTCATATATTTTTCTTTACATTTTTCCTTCACTTATGTAAAAATTCTCCATTTTTTTTTCTGTCTCTGCCCCCACTCACCCCCCCTCTCCTAGAAAGGAGAAAATGGCAAACCACTTCAAAAAATGTTGCCAGGAAAACTCAGCAAGTTGTCCCTCCAGTAACCACGAGTCAACACAGAAAGAAATTGAAGAAAGGAAGGAAGGAAGGAAGGAAGGAAGGAAGGAAGGAAGGAAGGAAGGAAGGAAGGAAGGAAGGAAGGAAAGANGGAAAGAAAGAAAGAAAGAAAGAAAGAAAGAAAGAAAGAAAGAAAGAAAGAAAGAAAGAAAGAAAGAAAGAAAGAACCCCCACTAGACAGCAGCATTACAAAAGATTCCTTGCTTGTGCTTGGGCTACAAACAGAGAAGCTGTAGATCTTTTCATACCTATTAAATGCTCTTTTTAAAATGAATGAATGAATAAACAAGCTGTTCTTTGTTGTGGTGTCTGGTCTCTGGAATAGTGTCCCTGCAGAGACAACTGTAACTTCTACCCTGACAGATTTTCAGATTTGTGTATTGGATAGGGTGAATTTGCACATCCTGTTGCTTCCAATTTTTTCCCCCTTTTTTGCTATTATTTTAAAGTATAAACTGATCAGAGTTGCTTTGAAGTAGGCCGGCCTTTAAATTTAACAAGCAATGCATTTATCCCAGTTATTATAACAAATAATCAAAAGATATGTAACAAATGATGAAAAGACAAAGCTTTTCCAGTTCAATACTTTATTCTACTGAATGATTACATAAAACAATTCCTCAATTTCTGAACTATGTTTTGGGAATAATGATGTTGCAAAAGGGACGTGTAATTATATTCTCCTTCTCCCAAGACATGGGATCAATGAACCATACTGGAATGGAGGCTCTCCTTGGCAGACCAGCAAAATGGGGAGAGAGTACAATAAATTATATCAACAGCAGGAGGACATAACAAAGTTCTGCTTCCATTCCTAGATTCATTTGAAGAAATGGAACCTCTGCACTTTTCTATAAAATATTTAGGTATATAGTCTGCTTTTTGTGTGTGGGTTGCACAAATATATCATATCTGAGAAGGAAGACTAGTTACTGTTTATCTGAAAAAAGAATCAACCCCAACTTATGGTTGACTGATTCACAGAAATGTGAGGCAGGGCATCTGAATAGCCTCATTAATTTTATTATTTTTTACTAATTCAGGGTTGTCAAACCTAAAAAAAAATCTCAAAATACTGAAAGTGTATGAACTTAAATTACTGACTGGAGTTTTTGGTAGAGTCACCTAATCAAAATTAGCTTCATGATTCTTAGATTTTATGCATGTGTGTAATTTATTCATTTTAGCTGCACAGCTCTCTGCATTTGTTCGATATGACTACTACAGTTAATAGGATTACTGTTAGCCAAGAAAATGGGCACAACAATGCAATTTAATAGCAGATTAGGCTGTCAACTTTGGAAGCCATATTAGCACCAGAAGCTTCCAAGCTGCCACATTCTTGAGCATGGGAAGATGGGAGGGGGGAATTTCATGGAGCGTATGTAGTTAGATATGAAAAATTATATAATAATATAATTATTTAAAGTCAAGGTCATATTATTTCTGCACCTGGCTGAAGAATAGTAGACAGGATGTCTCAAGTTGGAACAGATGGTGATTGGGGTATGTGATAGAACGATGGGTGCAGGGGATGAATTTTTAATTTTTTATTTATTGGAGGAAAACCCAGAACTTTCAGATTCAGGTTTTCCCAGATGTGCCAGTATAACTACTCTAATAAAAGGGAACTTTGAGGAAATGCCTGTCTCAGAATTTTTAATTAGAGTTGAGTTTTTCTGGAACGCTGACATAGGCATTTTTATTTTGGGTTCTCTTGTTTAACCCATCCATTTATCCTGGGCCCAACTGTAAGAAATTAAAATAATGCATTGATTCAGCAAGAGACTGTACTGGTTTGATTGGAAGACAATATCCCCCCCCCTTTGTCACACTTTTCCTCTCTTTATACTCCCACATTCACTGCTAATGTGTGTAAATATATCATGATCTGTAAGTACTAACACATTTTATTTTAATTAAAAGAACACAAAAAAGAACATATTCATGGTGTACAGCAGGAGTGTCAAACTCAAGACCTGCAGGCCGAATGAAGGGTACTTAGATCTGGCTTGCAGAGCTACCATGGAAACAGCAAAGGACTAGCCCAACGTGCCTCTGCCAGTGAAAATAGATCTCTCTTTTCACTGGCAGAGGGTTGTAGGAGGCCGTTGCAGCTGAAAATGGAGCTTAGAAGCCCATTTTTGCTGGCAGAGGACTTGGGCCCCTAAAGGCACTCCAACATGAGTGACATCAAGCTGACTACAGCCACCCTGGCCACATCCACCCTGCCTCCCTGAGGCCAAACACAACCCTGATCTAATACTCAATGAAAATGAGTTTGACACCCCTGGTATAGAGTCAGACTTTACTTGACTCTAATTTATGCATCACTTTGGAAAAAAAAAGTGCTTTGGGCACAATTTCTTCCAATCTGAATGTATATTTCACTGGAGATTTAAAAAAAAGTCTTTTTGGTGAAGGGATTGTATTAGTTATTTGAGAGACAAACAGGATATAAATTTAATAAATAAACAAATTGGGATGCCCAATTAGTAAATATTGAGCTATATGCTAGTAGGAATGCATAAGCCTTTTCTTAGACAGTCAGTTCCTTTGAATAGCAGGTGGAGATAGATATTTTAAATAAATGAATAATGTGAACTTCGAGCCAGTGATACCACCGTATGGTTGACATGCTTCCCATATTGGAATCCACAAATAGTCCAGTTTGTCAAGATTCCATCATGCTAGCTTAATTACATTAGAAAGGAATACTACCACTGATTTCTCAATAGCTAAGCTTTCATGAATTAAGGACAACATGCCATTTGTCACAAGGTGGTCAGGGAAGCAGAACATAGTTCAATATCAGCTTTGTGTAATCACAATATTTGCAGAAAGGGGTACTTGGCTAATCTCTTTCGTTTTAATCAGTCTGTTGTACTTCCTTATGGACTAAGTATGTCAGAATATCATATATGTTCATGGGAATACTCATGTGTTTTTTAAATAATAATGACCATGGTGATGTTGATGGTGGTAATGATGGTGAGGAGGAGGTGGAGAAAGTCAAAGTCAACGTGGGCCAATCTGTTATCTATAGAACTGTTCTTGAATGGTATGAAGTCCAATTAATCAATAAATATATTTTTTTTTCACTTCAGTTTTGCTCTGTAGATTGCAAGAAATTTTCATCTTGATTTGAAGGACAAAAATTTTAGTTTCCTGTATCCCTGCCATGCAAGTACTTTTTATAAAATTGCACTACTCGTCTGCAGAAGGCAGGTCTTACTCATATTTAATATTAACTAAATTATAGTATCTAATTATGAATGGCAGTCATTTTATCAATTTCTTTTCTTTGACTATAGATTGTCAATTGACTCTGGCTTCTCAGTGTTTTTGATGATATATGCACCTCTTCAGAAATTCAGTTTGCAAAACAGCTGGTATGATGCAATTATATTATGTGTCATAACTACTCACATGTTCAATTAATCTGCAGACAATCATATACAGTATTCTTTTTTAAAATACCATGAAGACAAAATAATTCCTTCTCTCTGTTTACGCATATCTGCACATATAGGCAAACACATATACCATAGTTTCCATTTATCTGTCTGTTTGTCTCTCTTTCCATCCCTCCATCCACATAGAATTATCCTTTTATCTTTTATCTAAACATGTGCTTTGGTCCTTAAAAGTTATGAGTCACAAATATTACCATGCTGCATTAAAGTCACACAATTTTGAGCAAGGATGTCAAATTACAATTTCAATTCACATGCAACCCCATCCTCCACTAACTGTGCAAAAATAAAGGAAACAACAATGCTTACTTTGGAAAAGGGTTTTCTTTTCTTTCTTTATTTTACAGTAATGGCATCTGTTGCTGGCAGAAAGAAAAACCCTCCATATGTAGTGCTAAAAAAATAAAACTGAAAAAAAAATCATAAGATTTGATTTTATATTGACTGAAATTACTGGTGCTCAGAAAAAATTGCACACCACTAGCATGGCTTAGTTGAGACACTGTTACTTTAATCATGTCTGAGATAAAACAGCAAGTTAAGCAGAATTTCAAAAAATCCTTCCAGGAAAATTTCCACTGCAGCACAAAATTTGTTTTTATCAACCAAATGTCCAGGAATCTACTGCACAGACAATTCTGTGAAGGGTATCAGGGAAATACCAATTTAAAACAGATAGCAGAAATGCTGTATATTATAAATTAAAATTCCTATGCCTCTATTTCATGCCTGTTAGCAAAGATGTCCATAGTGTATGGTTAAAAAAAAAGTGAAGACAGTAGCCATAATGGAGCAAGTGAAGCTCTACCATGAGTAAAGAAAAACAGGTGGAGCTTTATTGCAACATCATGGCTGCCATCTTGCCTTTTCTTACTATAGCTTTCATCATGAAAAAGTACTTGAAAGGACTATTCAGAATTTGTTACAGAAATAACAAGGAAGGAAGACTTCCTCAAACCCTGGAAAAGTGATGGTTCTCCTCCTTGACTCACCAAGATATAAGAAGGGGGAAAGGTGAAGCATTAGGAGATTTGCAAGATTCTGTTGCTATAACCTATCTCAGAATATTCCTATGGAATATTCCTTCCTATGCAGTCAGTTTCTGGATCTCAAGGCAGAATACCTTGTAAAGCTGACAGTTACAGATGAAATTATGGAGAGATAAAAAACCTGAAATATCAAAGCTAGAATTGGTAGAGTGCTTTTTCCTTTGTGAGCCCTTCTCTTACACAATTTTTGTATCTGAATATTACTAGACTATATAGTAAGGGAATTGAAATTCACACCAGCTTTATGAGAAATTATTTATTATACCATTAATAGCCGTTTATTATTCAGATTGTAGCCATGATGGTCCCATGTCTTCCCATGTCATGATGGTCCCATGATTTACATAGCAAAAGACTAAGAGAACATTGTTTCCTGATACCAACTCTAAAGTGTTTCTGTTTCATTTTGCTTCTAATGATGGGGAATATTTACATACTAATCTGCAATGGAATTATTTACAATGTACTACCCACTATCAAGTGCAAAAGAAATGTGTGTATTCAGCTTTAAGGAACATTACTTGCAAATACCATCAAATAAAACTGTTTAAATTAGTCCTCTACATCAAATAAGGATTATGAAAATCTTAACCTTTCAAAAAGCCTATGAAAGCACTTTTGTCCATACTTCCCTGCAGATTTTACTCTGCTAATCATTGCTGACTATAGAGGGCGGTGCTCATCTCTGCTTCAAGGCCATTGAGCCAGTGCTGTCTGAAGACATTTCTGCGGTCATGATGTCACAAAGTGCTGTTACCTTCCCTACCTAAGTGGTATCTATTTATCTACTTGCATTTGTAGGAGCTGGAGTGAAGACGGGGGCTCATTGCATCATGTGGAGCTTGGGTCTTGAACCTGGGCTACTGGCTTTTCAGCCGACAAGCTCAGCATCTTCATAACCATTGAGTTATTGTGCCACTCTACCTATGTAGTACATCTATTTTATTAATAATAGTTTTCAGGCATTCTAAATAATTTTACAATTGTCTTGAAAGTTCAATGTCTTTTGTATATCACAGGTCTATCTACAAGTATATTTTTGCTTGCAGTGGGTATATTTTTGCTTGCAAATCTCATAAAGAATAAGAATCACAAGTTTATCTTAGATAATGAATTATTCATCCCAGGACAAAATAAAAGGGGAAAGAGGGTATAATTGCTTCCTCCTCCCAATCTGGTGCTTTCCAGATGTGCTAGAAGATCACAAGTTTCAAAATCTTCAGCCTATATAGACATCTTACAACTTGCAATAAAGCACATCTAGAGGGTATAAGATTATGAAAGCATGCCTACACAATAGCCTCACATTTTCAGAGAACTCAGCAATCTTTATAGATAATAAGACTATGTGGAAAAATAAGATACAATAAAAATCATCATTGCAATCCATTCTAATGTACATGCTTACTATATATAGCACAGTGTATAGATGTCCTTGATAGCAGATTGATACTCAAACCACACTTCACAGTAGTATTAAACAACCTTGTCTTGGAAAGGGGAGAAGCTCTGCATATTCTGATCCAGTGTTGCAAGTGAGAAATGAGGGAGGAGGGATGGATGGATGGAGAAGTGGAGAAGTAGAGATTGAACATATGTAAGGTTCCCTAAGCAGAGAGAAACAAATGAAAATAGTATAAAAACATCACTTGTGAGATGATTTTTTTTTCATTTTGTGAATAAAGACACTAACTTAATGATTGGACAACAATCTATCCATTGTAGCCTAAATTTTAGAATGAAGACTATTTAAACTTCTGGTGGACAATGGTTAAAGGCAGCAAGTATATAAAGGACAATATAAAATTTTTGTTTGTTTTGCTATGTTTTCATGTCCACCACCACCCAAAAAAATGGAATCATGGCAGGATTCTCAATATGTTTTACAGATCAGCAAGGAGCATTGTAGCTTACTGGATCACTGTAAGTTGCTTTACTGGAGCTTTGTTTCAAAGACAACTGAGAAACTGCAGTAGGTGTAAAAATAGCTTCCAAATTGCTAGTGGCTTGTCCTGGTTTGGCAATATATGCAGGGGTGGGCTGCTGGCTTAGACTCTGCAGGGCTCGGAGAGCCCCCAATAACATCAGAAAGACAAGCAGCAAGGGAAAGCTCTTGATAGGCTTAATTGAACTTCTGGGCATTCAGCCAAGGGCATTTCACACTTCATAAAAGTGTTGCAAGCTAGATAAACAATCCACTTAGTGCTTGCAAGGGAGAGCCATTGAGAAAATCAGATAACATAGCCACTAGCCTCCAAGGTGATTAATTCCCAAATAATAAGAATCATGTAACTCACCAGAAACTCCACTAAGAGTCCAAGATCCCTCTCCAGACACTGCTATTTAGCCTGGTTTCACCCAGTCTTTTATTTAAATATCAAATGCATGAAATAATAAACAACTTTTTGATATATATTCTTTTTTAGGTTATAAGGGCAAAGAAGCAACATCAAGTTGGCCACACCCACCCAGTCACATTTAGGACAGAGAGCCCCTTGCTAAAAAAATGTGAAGCCCACCCCTGAGTATATGCCCAATCTGTAAGAGCAGAATTGGTTAGCAATAGGTTTCTGGATACAGTTGAAAGTCCCTTCACTTTCTTCAATTTTCATAGGATTGCTTTCTCCAAATAAAGTATTCTTAAACTATTAGATGGTTTATTCCCCATGTAGTTTGGAGTAGTGTTTCTCAACTTGTGGTCTGTAGACCCCTGAGGGGACGTGATCTCATCACCAGGAGGCTTGAAGAAATGTTACAATTTACATCTTGAGTTAAGTCTTGGGAGTTCATGACCATGGTCTGTGGCTACAAAAGATATTTAAGTGGATTCTGTGGAGAAGAAAAGGTTGAGAACCACTGGTCTGGAGAATGGCAGCACAGAGAGAAGCTTTTATCTTTGCCACTCCAAGCCTTTGGAAGTCTCTTACTTTTTTAAAAAAGATGGATCTTCCATAGTGATTTTCCAAAGCAAGGGAAAGGATTCATTCTTGTTGAACCTTTGGTAGGTTGTCAAAATGGCAGTTGCTATGATTGTCCCTGTGGTTCATCAATTCTATGTTTCTGGCTATTAAGTGACCTTGTAGTCTATAATTTTATGATGATTTTAGAGTTGGAGAATTTATTGATATTTTATTGTTGAGAGCTGCCCAAAATCTGGTGAAGCAGAAGGCATATGAATAGTGCAAATACATTATATATATAATCAGCAGCAGCAGCAGGAAAATGGTCTCAATATATTTATTTTTACAATTTGAATAAAATATTTCATTGAGACAGAATACAAACATGGCTACAATTCTGGAGTAGAAGCATGAAGGCATGAATCATTTATACCTAGCACACTTATGCTTCCAGGGGATTTGTGAAATTAAAGTTATATCCCCTTAATTCCAGATGCTATCATAATGCATTCTATTTGTTTGTAAGTATATATTCCACCTCAGTTCCAGGAGGTCAAGGTGGCATACAGAACACTCCTACAATCTTATGAATTTGGTTGACCTGAAATAATGATGGATTCAAAGCCATGTAGTGACTTTCCATAGCAGAGGGTATCCAGGTTCTCACAATCCTAATCTAAAAAAGCAATATACCATATTGTTTTAAAGCTGCATGAAAAGTTTTCAAACCAATTTAAAAATCAGCAACAGTCCAAATTATGCTCTTGCTCAAAATCTAGTCCTTCGGCAGCAAGGATGAAATATTAATTAGCTTCATTACATCTATTACATAAAGAGATTCCAGTTCAGCTCTGTTAAAAATTATAATTTACATATTTTCTTTGAATCAATCAATCTTTTCCTCCTCTTGCTTTATTTGTTCCATTCCTGCTGTCTTCCCCTGTGCCCAGTTGGAGATAAATAACAGCACTATATAAAGCAGAGCAGGGAGGACTGTGGTGCAATTTCATGAGGAAACTGCTTACATTATATAAAATACTTCAGCTATTGATCATTAATCATTTTTTTAAAGGAAAGAGGTCAGTACTTAATATGAACATAAAGAACACTTCTTACACCTCTTTTGTGTGACTTGCTCAGTTTTTTTTCTCACACTTGTCTAACCCTGTGTGCAACTGCTGAAGCCTCGTGGCATTACAGAGCATGAACAATTATTACGATTTGCGTTATTAGCATTATAAAAATACATAGAAAATAAATCACCTCAGCAAATATCGGACAGCAAACAAGAGTAAGGCTTCATTGTTATTTTCTTCCTTTGGGATATCTTTCTAAAATCAGGAAATGGCTTTTCAAGTACCAGGAAAGGTTATCATTTTTAAATTAACCTATTCTCTCTTCTGTACTTCAGATTATTATTTTTTAAATGAAGCAATTTTCTTTCTTTTTTTAACCAACTGTGTTCAGTATCAGAGCTTTTTGAATTAACTTTAACATCACATTTATTTGACTGATAATAAAAGAGCAATATATCCTCTGTGTAGCTGGAGACTATGGGTTTTTCAGTTTTATTTCCTTTTCTTAGTAATAATATAATACAGAGCTGCTTTCAGCCTCTATCCCATTTAAAGGAATTCATTATTTCATTACTGGGAAAAATTATGTATATCTTTACAGCACTAAAGAACACTACAGAATAAAAATACACACTCTACTCTCCAAGTATACCTTCACACAACATTTGACTGTTTAGACAAAATCTAAAAAAATCTCCCTCACTGAAACTCATCCACAACCCAAATATGTCAACATAAACTAGAGTCAGAAGGAACAAAATAAAATGAGTGCAACACAAACTGGAAGACCTGTATTTTTTTTCTCTATAATTCATAGACAAATCATTTTGTATTTGCAAATGTAATAGAAAAAAGCATGTAATGCAATTTGATTTGACATCAAGCCCAATTCTAATAAATGTAACTCCATAGTTTTAAAGGCTAGGTTGAAATTCAAAACCAGTTTCTTTCTCAAGATCGAACTTTCACATTAGGAACACCCACCTTCAATCAAGCATGCCAAAAAGGATCAGTTTCATTGATCAAAATAGGTTTGAGATGAAAGGCTTAGCTTCAATAATTTGATTTATGTTCTGAATCACACTTTGTTCATCCCTACCCACCAAATGATGCTGCCATTTTTTAAAGCCAGTGAGAGAGTTTTTCCCCAAGCAAATAGAACTTGTCTTTCTTTGTTTCTCTGAATATTCTGTGCACTCATCCTACTCCCCCTTTCCACCTTTCTGTCTCCCCCATTTTTGGGGGGGAGGAGGAACAGAGGGGTGATGAATATTAGCATAAATATCTGAAATGCAGACAACAGTAACCTAAGCTCAACAAAGTTTTCACAACAAATAATTTTAGAAAAAAGGCTCAACAAATAGCAAGTCAAAATTTCACCAGTTGGTTATGTAGGTATGGAACTATCTACCTTATAAAATCAAATGCATTCTTCTCGCTTCTTCTTTTTAACCACTCAGAATAAACCAGATGTATGTACCTCAAAGCATTTCAAAACCGATGAGCTACAATTTTGAAAACAGATCCCTCCTTTTTTGTTTTTGTTTTTTCTCTCTCTCCAGATTGTAAATCAGGGAAGATGTGGAAAGGACTCCATGGGGGTGGGGGTGGTGTTGGAAGATGCAAACCAGGATGATAGGTCTGGTACTACTGTTTGTTACAAACCACACATGCTGTCAGTTGGTGGCCTCCTTGATGTCAAAAGCTCTGTTTAGTTCAGATAGCTACAGCTGGCATTATAATGCACAATCATTTGCTGTAAATTTTGGAGCATGGCACAGAGCAGCTGACAAAGCGACTTGCTAGGAGCACAGAGGAGGACTTGCACCATGCTGCATTAATTTAACACCACATCAAATATGGATTTTATTGCAGCAGGAAAAGTGAAGGCACACACAACACTCTCTCTCTCTCTCTCTCTCTCTCTCTCTCTCTCTTCTCTTCTCTTCTCTTCTCTTCTCTTCTCTTCTCGGTTTGTAAGTCTGTGATCACAACATGGGATGGGTGCATTCTCACCCATTTCCCTGGGTAGTTCTATAAATACAGGCAAATAAGTTAAGTTCCTATGCTTCAAACACTCTTGGAGCATTTTGAAACATAATTTACTCCAAATATACGGAAGGAGGAGGGGGAAGGGGAGACATTTCCCTGGCCTCAGAACTGAAAACCCCTAAGGGCAATCTTCTACAAAGGATGAGGTGAGTTCCCACATGTATGCTTGCCATTCACGCTAAGCCCACGATAAGGACTAAGGGGGTCAATTAGTAAGCTTTACAAATGTTGCCTTGAAATTTCCCATCCTCCACCTTTTCCCCAACAATTAAACATGTCACAGGTTTTGTTTTGTTTTTTTAGTTAGTTAGGAAGTCTTGGACAGAGAGGTAGGGGATTCGTATGCTGTCCCGCATCCAGCTCGGCAGTTCTTTTGACTAGCTTCGCCAAATTGCCGATTTGAAGCAGCTCAAGTTTTAAGAATACAGGGCAACCTGCTCGCGCAACTTCACCTTCACCTTCGAAAGGTTCTTTTTTTTTTTTTTAAATTAAGAGCCGACCGAGAGAAAGTTACCCGTTCTATATCCCTGAGGTTGATAGAATAAAACACGGCACATGGGGATGGGGAACCCCCCCCNCCCCCCAAAAAAAAAATACAACTCCTATGCCCTTTCCACTACAAAGCCAAGGGCAAGAGAGTCCTACCTTTTGTTGTGAATCTAGTCGTGTCCTACCCAGGCGGCAACCTCCGAAATCCCGGACTAATCTTCCTCTGGATTTTCGCCGTTTCCAGCCCCCTGCTTATTTTGCCCTCTTCCACCCTGAGTCGACTCGAAACAAATTCAGGCGTCTTCTGCGAGCATCACTTAACTCTCAGGGAAAGCGGCGGGGATGGGAAGCGAGGAGGAGGGAGGGAAGCATTCGCAGGCTAGCTGACTGAATCACTCGTTCGCTCGCTCGCTCGCTCTGACTGGCTTTCATTCAGAGAGCCTGGTTAAAAGAAAAAGAAAGAAAGAAGGAGGGAAAAAGCCACCACTCAGGAGAGGAGGAGGAGAGGGAGACAGAGACAGAGAAAGGGAAAGGTTCTGCTGAGAGAGTCGCAGCCCTTGCGATGGGAAGGTTACAGAAACTTGGCGAAGAACTGGCTTTCCCAGGGATTTGCAAGTGAATGTGTGGGAGGGATACAAAGAATGGGTGTGTATGTGTGTGTGCTTTGCTTGGAAGATTCGCTCCTCCTGCTCCTGACAGAAGGGGTCTCTCTGTGCTTCAAGTCCAAGGTAATAATCAGCTCCGTCCGCTATGCTCGCGATAAACAAGACACAGTCACAAAACCACCACTTTCGGGCTTGGTGGTTTGTTTAGGGTTTGTTGTTGGTTGGGGGGATGGGAAGAGAGGGGAGGGCTGCCTTTCTGAAATCTTTAATTCCTCCCCCCCACCTCTCTCTCTCTCTCTCTCTCCCGGGAGACTGCAGCACTTGTCTCCTCGTCCCATCTATTGCCAGGTGACAAATTAAATTATACTCTTCACGGAGGTGATACCAGAAGAAATTGCCTTTACATTTTCCAACCAGGGCACTGAAGACAGGGCAGCATTTCACTGCTGCTTGCTTCCAGCTCGCTCTCCCTCACTATAAAAAAAGGGGAAGCAAAGCTATTATGAGATACTGATCGTGCTGGATTCTTTCCCGGAGCCTTCTGTTGAATTTAAATGTTCGGCGCTACGAGTAGTGCCATCGCTTTCTGCAGAAGCAAGCAAAACAAAGCCAAAGTCCAAAATATTCGTTTCCTGGCTTCCTACCGATCTGGTGTTTTTTGTCCTAGCCGATATCTGGCATCACATGTTTGTGTGTGTGTGTAACATTGCTTGAATTGCTGCCCTATAGTTGGCTATTCTTCAGATGTCATCCTTTGCACGCATTAAATCTGGAACAGTTCATGTTCCCTCATGCTACAAATTGGGCTGTGCACGATTCCTCTTGGATTGGACTGGACCAAAACCTCCCGGTTTGGGTTTTTTTTTTGCGGGGGGGGTGATTTTGAGCTTCGTAACACATGGGAATGCGCTGCAAAGAGTCCCTTAAGAATAAACCAAAGGATGTCAGTATTGCTCCATCCAATCTGTGGTATGAGGAAGGTTTGGTGGATACACTTAAACACACACACACACACACACACACACACACACACACCAGCACTGCTTTCAAGTATGAAAATCAGTGTTCACTTCAAGGAAATGTTCGTAGCATGGTAAGGCTGCAAAGTCCAGTCATTTTGCTACCTGTCAACAAATAATTTAAATGGGCTGTGGATGTATTCCATTTAAATATGTTTTGGATGCTATCAATTTTGGTGAGAAGAGGCAGTCAAAGCAGTTCTGGATCATATATACCAACTAGAAGGGAAAAAATAAAAAGTATTCCTGTCACATGATAATAAAATCCTGTAAACAGTAAAAAAAATATGGAAGAGCAGATTATTACCAGCCAAAGATCCTCTGAAGTAAAAAGAAAATGGAAAAATTTGCCATTTTCCTTGATGTAAAGATAGGTTAATACAAGAAGACTAATAAGAACAGTCAAAGGTAGGGCATACAAGGGTATACAGAGGAACAGATCATAGATAGCCTGCCATTTATTTATTTATTTATTTATTTATTTATTTATTTATTTATTTATTTATTTATTTATTTTTATCCCACATTTATTATTTTTATAAATAATTTGAGGTGACAAACATACCCAATGTTCTTTCCTCCTAATTTTCCCACAACTACAACCTTGTGATGTGGGGTTGGCTGGAAGTGACTGATCCAAAATCACCTATCTGACTTTCATATCTAAGGCCAGATTAGAAGGTATGGCCTTCCAGACTCTCATCTGATGCCTGAACTACAAGACCAAAATGGTTCTTTCAATTATCTTTTTATTTGTGTTTGTATGTGTTAGGATATATGCAGAGTAACCCTTGTATAAAAAGGATATGCACATGGAAAATAGTTTATGAGAACAGTTATGAAGAAATATTCAGCCACACAGAGTTAAACAAGTTGTATTAATGTTTACTTGAAGAAATAGCACAGTCCAATAAACAGTCCATGTCATACACATTTTCATCAGTCAAGAAATATCCAGTTAGAAAGTAACATCTAGTTAAAAAGTCTTCTTTCCAGTTCTGTTTCTTTTACAGCAAATATCAAACCATAGTATAACAAATATCTTTTGATATCAACAGAATATCAAAATAAAGAGGGTTAGTCAGTATAGTTCCGTAATCAGTCAGTATAAGTATCAAGAGAGACCATCAGTGAAAAAGAGAAAAAGAAAGATAATTAAACCATGATCTATAGCTCCCTCTTATGGCAACTGGTAGCATAATTAACCAATTAGAACAGCATAATACATTACAGTATTTTTCCTTAAAGCTACATATGTATTTGTAGTTTATATATTGTCAACTCAACCACATTATTTACATATACATAACAGTATGAACAGTTAGTAATGTCATAAAAAATACTAATAGGAACAATATTACACAAACACAAAAAGAACAGCAACACAAACAAAAATTCTTACTTTAAGATCATAGGTTTATTGTTTCTAATAATTTGAAACATAAGAAATGAATAGATATAAAAGATATAATAGCACTAATACACTTACATTAATAAGCCATTGAAATGGACTGCAAGAACTGCCATAAATCAAAGGACCCCAAGCTGATCTCCAACCCTATCCTTTATACTTCTCTTCTGACCACATACACACTTCACAACTTCACTAACTGTCACTTTCCATAAACACCTGTGTACATTACTTTCAGTTCCTCATTTCCAACAGTTTCATTCTTCCTGTTTTAAACTTATCCATACAAGTGCACACTTTGCAAAAAAATATGTTTTCACAGTTAGCAACAGCTCAGCAGGGTTACAAATAGTTCTGGTATATTTTGAAACCATCCTAGCTGAAACATAGTTCATGTCTCTTTCTTCTGGGGCCTGCTATCATCTATAGGACTTATTGAATCTAATAGATCAATAAGCTATATCTTTGATTCCGACAGTAAGTTCTGTACCAAATGTTTTCCTGAATGGTTTTAATTTACTCCTCTGATTTTTGATAAAAAAAATAATATGTGGAAAAAAGTTTGGGATGAGATTTGCTCCCACTGAATGTTTGAAGGTGTATATATACCACAGAGTGGTTACCGCTTGGAATGGTCAACCTGACTCTATTGTTATAGACTCAAACCCTCACAGCTTCAGTCTCAAACTGTCTACCATGGACCTCACTCCATTCCTAAGAGGTCCGTAAAGGGACTGTATCAGCGCACCAGCATGCCTACTGTCTCTGTCTAACTGTTCCCATTTATCTGCATTTATTTCTTTTGTTCATGTTTATGTTCATATCTATACTTGTTATCTTGTACATGTTTGACAAACAAATAAAATAAAATATTGGATTTTGGAATCCTTAATTTACTCACCCCATTCTTATAGCAGCTGCAGAAATACAGTAGATTGTTAATATTCCTCTGTATAGTCAGTGGATCTGAACTATCATCGACAGAGAGGAAACAACTCTTCTCCTATAAACTTGAGAAAGCCAGATTGACATAGTGGCTAAGGCACCAGGCCAGAAATCAGGACACCATGAGTTTGAGTCCTGTCTAAGACATAAAACCAACTGGGCCTGACATTCACCAGTTCTAAGAAATAGGTTATGGGAAACCACTTTCAAAAATGTTGCCAAAGAAATTCCAGGAATTCCAGGGCACACAAATCAGAAATTTGATCCATGTTGGGCTTTTAATCTGGGAAACATGAGATATATACATTTGCTGTGGAGTAAGTCTTATTTGCCTTACTGAACATAGCATATATTATTTAGTAAACATAATCAAAGAATGACATTTGAAATAGGACAATTCAAGTTTAAATCCTTACCCATTATTTACCTCATTATCTAATCAACTCACAGGAATTAGGAAAACATTGCTCTAAGATTAAAAAGAGAAGCATGCGTATATGCTACCCTCAGCTCCCTGAACCTCTGGTTGAAATACAAATAAATGAAAAGCATTTGTCTGTATCTAACAGTGAGTTGTTTTCTTTCAGTTACTATCCCATTTGCAGAATTGCCCCTACACACATACACACACACACACACACATACAGATGCATAAGCAACCCTGAGAATTAAGGTTTATTCCATCCCTTCAAATATTCTTATTTAACAGATGGAACCCTTCTGAAGAACACTTGGTGAATAATTTTTAAATATTATTATTTTAACTTTACCTTGAGTTTATTTAAGCCCATGTCCCACTGCACCAACAGATGCAAAGAGGATGTAAAACGGACAAAAAAGCTTGCCATCCATTGGAA
>BHFT01041361.1:0-23217 GCA_004320025.1 Laticauda laticaudata
GAGCCGCTTAAAGGTGGCAAAGTTAAATGGCTACCATTGGCTACAAGCTGGCAGGCAAGCCTGTATAAAAGGGCTGCCGCAGCTTAGCCAAACTGTTCGGCTACTGTTTGCTTGTTGTTAATAAAGAACCTGTTTACTGGAACCCGGTCTACCGCGCGTTTTTCCGGACTGAACAAATACATTATTTTTAGTGCCAAATAAGAAAGTCAGCTTGGTGCAGTAGTTAAGACATAAGACTAGGAGACCATCAGTCTAGCTGGGAGGCCTTGGCCCAGCCAGGCCTAGAATTCAGGCAATTGCAAACCATTTCCAAGATCTTATCAAGATATATGCAGGAACTTGTACAGGCAGCCAACAGGAGTCAGGACTAAGTCAAGTTAAGGCACGCGTACGCACACACACACATACACAGAACTAGCATATTTGAAGAAAAACAGGTTTTAGTATAATAATGCTAAGCATTATGCCTTACTGCGTGAAGGCATATCTGACCTAATCAGATTCTGTACTATGTCAGATTCTGTACTATGTCACCCAGCTCTCATACCATGCTATCCTGGTACATGTATTATTTTTAATAGCTTAACTTAAGTTTGTATTCTGAAATCCTAGATGTACATCTTTTTTCAAATATGTTAACATTACATATTTTTCTCTCGCAGAACATTCTGTCTTCCCCTTAATCCATCTGTGACATTGGATATGTCAGAGAAAGAATCCCTATTCCAAAAGCCAACACAATAAATAGACCCTGGTTTGCACTGTACTGCCACATGGGCTTCCACTGTTATGAAGTGTTGAAAGACAACTGAAAAAAAAAGTAAAAAATTAATTATTTTTATTATATTTGGTAATATGACTAGTAAACAAAACTTGAGATGCAGGAGAAGCAGCTTAATTGTAATCACTGAAGAAAGTGGATAAGCTTAATACCCCTATTTACTTCATCTCCACCTCTAACACTTCATTTTTTTCTGGAACTGTAGTAAATGTCAAATATTAAAGAATTTGCTTCAAGAAAAATGTAATCCTTTCCATTGTGGAATTAAATCTAGATCTTTTACAGTACCATAGGTAAAACAGGATAGAAAAAAAATAGAAGGTGGTATATATTGACTTTCTTCAACATTGAATATCACACATTTCTACAATAGCTCACATCATCAAGAGCACTTGCTTTAATAATTTGTCATAATAATCATTAATTTGTTCAAATTTATTACAGCCCTAAATCTAAATACTAAATATTGAATAAAAGAAGTATCCTTAATATACATATATATATATATATATATATATGTGTGTGTACATGTTTGTGTGAGAAAAACAAGAAGTGTAATGGGATATAAAATTACAAATCTTGCTGTATGGTAGTTATTTTTTTTTTTTAAATCCAGGCACGAAACCAGCAGCTAACTACCTCATCACATTGTAGACTATATGACTATCATCTAGAATTGACTCTGCCTCCAAGGAATTGAAAACTGCTTGAGAAAGAGTTGCTAAGGGATCAATCTGTAACAGATGAAACGTTATCTGTATTACTAAAGGACACGACAGTATAGGCTTTACTAAATTTGTGAACTGGCAAATAAAAAAATAACCTATTTTCTACCTGAAACTCAGTTCTTCTCAAAACAGATACCATCTAACATTTCAGCTACATAAAATTGCAGTCCACTCACCAAAGTCTAAAATGTCATTTTGACATATTTAGAGTTTTCTATCTCAAACAATCAATTTAATAATTACTTTTGTGGTATTGTTAAAAAAAAAATGCCACATTACTTCCAGAAAACAAGGATATTTTCTGTGTTGCAATGTATTGGTAAATCACTTTAGGCTGGCAGGCATTCTTAAAATCATGAAGAGGAAAAAAAATCAAGATAATGATGAATGAATTGATTAATGAATGCAGAATATTTGGCTGAGATATGCGGTAAGAAAAAAAATAACCTTTCTTTTAGTGTCAGGAATATCTCCTGGATGTCTGCTAAAAAAGCCGGCTGGCATTTTGCACTCGCATTACATACTGTACTGCCATGGTTGCCTAGCAACCAAAAAGTATTTTCAGGCAAGATAGGGTGAACATTTAGGAGTATATACAACAGAAAGACTCAGAAGGCTCTGCCTCATAGCAAACTTGAGTCTGCATAAATTATACCAACTTAAATTGGGCTTGCCCAATTGCCAAGTCCTCAGTGAAAAGGATTGATGCTATCCTGAAGTTTTATTAAATAGAGATGGAAGGGAGCTTCCAGGTCTTCTAGTCCAGCCACTTGCTTAAGTAGCAGATCCTACACCAATGATGGCTAACCTTTTTGTCGTTGCATGCTGAAAATGTGCCTGCAATCATAATGCAATATGCACCCCCTGCACATGTGCGTGCAACCCTCCTGCATGCACATGCCTCTGTGCATGAATGTGCAACCCCCTGCACTGTGCACCTCTGCGCATGCACATGCGACCCCCCTGTGCATGCTGTGTGCCTCTGCACATGCATGTGAACCCCCCATGCACGCTATGTGCCTCTGTGCATGTGCGAGCACCTCCCATGCATGCCCTGCCCCCATGCATGCATGGCAGATACCCGACAATCAACTGGCTGGCAGGAGGCATGTGCGCATGTGCAGTGGATCTGTTCCAGGCAACAGCTCGTGTGCTGGCAGAAATGGCTCTGCGTGCCACTTCTGGCATGTGTGCCACAGCTTTGCCATCACGGCCCTATACCATTGCAGACAAATGACTGTCTAGTCTCTTCTTAAAAACCTACAGTGATGAAGCACCTGTAACCTATGAACTTCTGAATGCAAGCTGTTCCACTGGTTAATTGTCCTCACTAACAGGAAGTTTCTCCTTAATTCCAGATTGCTACTCTCTTTGATTAGTTTCCATCCATTGTTTCTTGTACTGCCCTCTGGTGCATTGGAAAATTAATTGTAAACTTTAAACTATGAGAATTATCAACAGGAACCACCACCTATTGCAAAGCAATGATATCTAGGTTGCACAAATCCAAGTTACTCTTTGACAGACTTTACTTAGCTTAATACGTAGCAATTGACTTCCCCGGTTTGAAAAATAAATTGATGAATTTAAGACATTATCATAAAAAATAGAATTCTAAGTTATCTAAAAACTTCTCAGGGTTGGAGGGAAGCATACTGTAGTGTCGTCTTTTGGGGGAGGATGGGGGGGAGAAAATGGCCTATGTTGTAACAGCACAATCATGTGTGGCAAAGTGAGAGGCACTTTCACAATTAGACAAGGTAATTCATCTTTATTGTAAGGCTACACTGACAAATTTTGCAAGTTTGAAAGTACACATCTACCACCACCTATGTGTACAGGCTGATGATAAGTTTAGGAATAATAGTTATCTGTAGTTGTGGACTCCCCCTCCTGTTTTATCTGATTATTCTCGAAACAGCATCATTTCCCCCCCCCTCATCTCCCAAGGCCATTCTCATGTACCATTATTTTTTTTTCTTATATGTATCCATGTATTCATAACTATGTTTTTACTTATACCTATTAACTTGTAAGCAATTGACAAAAATAAATAAAACAAACAAACAAATAAATAAACAAAATAGAATACCTGATGATGTTTCAAGAAATGTATTTTCTTCTATTCCTGCTACCTTGGTCTACATTTTGTAATATTTGCTGATTTTAATCAGAAGCAATGCCTGAGTAGAACATTCTAAACAGGGGGTCTGGACTTAAACAGTTACATTTCCAGTTGTAGAGGGGATGCACTTTTTGCACTTCTTTTAAGAGTTAGAAGCCTGAAGAATTTCTCATGCATAGGCAGAAGGAGCAGCTGGTAAGTGGGATAAATCATCATCAGAGACATTGATCAGAAGACAGTCAAATTCAGTGCTCATATTTTACAGGCCCAACACATAAATATCTACTTGAAGCGAGCATATGCGTACAATCACACATGCATACAAAGATGCCTATACCGTGCAGTGGTGGTATTCAAATAAAGTTGCCACCGGTTCAGTGGGTGTGGCTTGGTGGCCGCACTTTGCACGCAGGCACACTTTGCATGCACGCACGCGCCAAACACGCACTTTGCACAGGTGCAGAGGCATTCTAACTTGCCTCCTGCAAGCCTGCACGATGCTGGTCGGTACAGCAGCTGCCGCACAGCGCTACTCTGCACTGCGCAAAGCATCTGCCCTTTGAATTCTGGCCATAAAAGTTAGTATGGGAGCCCGGGCGAGTGGGTGGGCCAGACACAGAGCAGCAAAGAGAACCGGTTCAATCTCCACTGCTCATTGCCGCTACCAGCTCTCCAGAACTGGGCAGAACCGGTCAAATACCACCACTGATACAGTGATATCTTTGGTATTCAATGAATTTTGACATGGAAATTTTGTCCCAGTGCTCATCATTTGTCCTGTACGCAATGCACAAGTTACAACTTGTCTGTGTCATCCGCCTTGTGACTCACTATATCATTCCTTATGAGAAAAATGTGTTTGGTGCTCAAAGTTTTTGGTACTCAATGTATCTCCCCGGAACCAATTAACAAGAATACGGAGGTACTACTAGAGTGTGCTGCCAATTCAAATACAAACAAGCTTTTTTATGCTACAGTTGGGGCCTTCTTCATAACTTCTTTTTAGAGATTCAAAAACTCAAAGACTAATAATCCTTACTGTGGTACTTGTTAATTTCCTTTCATCAAAAATAAAGAGCTGTGGTTTAAAGAACTGTTTAGACAGCAACAGACATTTTACACATAAAATGCCATTGTTTCAAATCTTAGTCTCTGAAGTCAGGGAAGACTGTGGGGAGGGGAGGGAATCCTGCCTGAACTTTTGGAGGGCAGCTGGAAATTAGAACGTGCAACCGTGATTTGGAGGGCCCAATGGTATGACATCATAAAACGACATCTTATCCCGAGTCAGTTCCTCTGAGTTTATTAATATTTATTTTTGAGCACAGAGCTTACAGCTAAAGTCTGAATTTGTTCTTGTTTAGCTTGTTATGTATATCCAGCCCAGTGAGTATGCAATGTTTCATGGCATAGCAATTGTGAACTCCACCATTTTGCTTTCCAGAATTCATGGTTAAAGAAGCAGTGGTTTATTGTGATCTAAGCAAATTAGAAACTCAGAAGCACAATTCTCCCTTCATAAAGCATGGAGGGGGGAGGAAGCTTGTATAAACTGTGTTAGAGAAGAAAAGCATTTCTTGTCTTGGGCTTGTCCTAGGTTCTATTCCAACCTAGAAAGGCTTCTGGTTTCTTACCTTTAATGCTGCTCATTAATCACAAAATAGGCATCCTCTTAAGCCAAGTGGTCATTCCCTGAACTTTGGGACCCCTTATCTTGGAATAATCCAGGGGTGGGATTCAAAATTTTTAACAACCAGTTCTGTGGGCGTGGCTTAGGTGGTGGGTGTGACTGGGTGGACATGGCTTGGTGGTCATGTTATTGGCTGGGTGTGGCCAACTCAATATCACTCACATCGATGGACGCATCTCCTCGCCTGGCCTCTCATGACTGTGGGGATGCTGCAACAGTCGTAAGTGTGAAAAATGGTCATAAGACACTTTTTTCAGTGCCACTGTAACTTTGAATGGTCATTCCACAAAAGCAAAGTACCAGCAAAGGGGGAAAAAACTCCAGAGAAGTTCCTGAGACAGGAAGTCTAGTCCTGCCAAGAATGTAAAAAGGGTTAACGGAGAGGCAGTTTCTGTAAGCAACACCAGAATGTTTCCTTCCTGCGTTCCTTACAGGATTAGGCCAGTAATTACTTCTAACAACCGGTTCTCCAAACTGCTTAGAATGTTAAAAACTGGTTCTAGTGAATAGGTGCGAACTGGTAGAATCCCACCCCTGGAATAACCCCAAACTTTCTAGGAAGAATGGACCTCCTTAACATTCACCCAACTCATTCTGCTCTCCTTTTCCCTTGCTAAAGGCCGATGTGATGGTTTTGGATGTCCTTGCTTGTTCTCCCAATCTCAAATCTCGTGCGGCAGATTGCATGGCTCTGTTCAGATCAAGGAGAATCCAGAGGCTTGTTTCCTGGCAAATGAAACAAGGATAATATTCCATCTGAGCAGAAAAGAAGATTTAGTTTTTGCAGCATTTCCCCCGACATAAGTCCTTTTGCTTGCTCCAGGTCCATATTAGTCATGCACTGGCACCCATTGTGAAGTTCACTGGAAAAATAATCTCTTGTCACTGGCTTTGTAAACACAGAGCCAAACCTTTTCAGCAAAGCCCTTTTAGTCTCTTTCGCTTCTGCCCTTTTAAAATTCATTACAACATCCTACAGTAAGTTGTTCCATAAAGCGATCACAAGTGATTTAGCAAGTCACTGGGCTAAAAGTCATCATAGTAGGCAGACTGAGAGGTGGGAATGAGCTAGCTAGCAAGGAAAGTGGCTGCAATGGGGATTTCCTGCAGTGCTTTCTGATGGGGTTTTGCCAGGTGCCCATGAGCTTGCTAGATTTAACAGTCAGGTTCTAAAGGGTTTTTGATATTGTTCTGGTTTAATGCAAGCTTTACAAATGAATTGAGTGTCACAAAGTTGTGTCACATTACATCTTTAACACTGCCACTTTTGAAGCATTAAATTCCTCGTGCTGCATTTCGCTTGTAATCTTGTAACCATCCACTGAGCTTCTGCAGCATCATAGGCTCTTTGCATTTCAGTTGTAAAATAGTTCACTGGTCATGAATAATGATTTTACCTGAACAATTAAAGGAACTTTATACATTAATGCCTTCCTTTAAAAAAAATAATGTCATATAGTAGCTTGCTGTTACAAAAAACCCTTTCTTTAGGAAAAGCCAAAGCTAAGGATGGATTTTTTTGATCCATCCTGTTAAGAAAGCCTTTTTATTACTTTCAGAAGCTCTGTGAAGGGAAGAAAACCATCTAGTAGAATCAGAATACATAGGTGATATACTTTTTAATTAGTAGCAGAATTAATAAGTTAATAAATAATGAAGTAATTATTATTGAAGTCAATCAAGTAAAAGTCTTGGAAACAACAAAGCAAAGGCTTTACTATATATAATGTTTATAGAAAATTGAAAAGTGTTTTACAGGCTTTGTAGATAAAACATCAGAGTGATCTGACCCTCATCTGTAATGGACAGATTATTTTAACCCAGCATCTTTATCTGTTATGTGATTTTGATTTTAAGACCTGTTATTCCTAAAACATGGGGTTGTACTTGTCTCTTCAAATATGGAACAAATACAAGGCCAAGCGCCAAAGAATTGAGGCCTTTGAACTATGGTGCTGGAGAAGACTCTTGTGAGTCCCTTGGACTGCAAGGTGATCAAACCAGTCAGTCTTAGAGGAGATCAACCCTGACTGCTCTTTAGAAAGCCAAATCCTGAAGATGAAACTCAAATACTTTGGTCATCTAATGAGAAAGAAGGACTCACTGGAGAAGAGCTTAATGCTGGGAAAGATTGAGGCAATAGAAGAAGGGGATGACAGAGAATGAGATGGCTGGATGGATTCCCTGAAACAATTGGAGTGAGCTTAAATGGAATCCAGGAAGATGGTAGAGGACAGGAAGGCCTGGAGGAACATGGTCCATGGGGTCGCAATGGGTTGTACATAAGACTTCGCAACTAACAACAACAACAACAACACTTATTTGGATATTCATAGTCACATTTTCTATTTTTTATTTTCCCTAGCATATCCCCTGTTTTCTTTTATATCTTAGGATATAAAATCTAGGAAAAAATAATAATGATCAGAATTGTAAATAACGATCAAGAATAATTCATAAATATAAGCAAAGAAAGAATTACATAATTGGGGAGAAGATTTGGAAACACCATAGTTCCAAAAAATCAAATAAAATTATTTTTAAAAAAATACATATCAGTTTTTTTATACTACCTTTGATAAAATGTCTTCATGTAACACATTAATTTTTATGCAAGCACCATACTATCTCAGTTTTAATAGGAGAATACACAGTTCTATATTCAGAAGATGAATTATTAATTCAACTGAATCAATGAAATTTCTGCTGTAATTCTTAGCTATCAATACACCTCCTTTTAAAATGATCAGGCCTCCTTGTTTCATTTTCTGCCCAGACAAAACTAAAATCATATACAAACTCCTCATTATTCATCTACTGTAGTGAGAGAAAAAGGAGTAACTTTACATGTATAATTGCTCCTAAACTAAGCAAGAATTAGATCTCCCATTCATGGAAACTCAAAATTGCATTTAAGCTATTGTGTTTAAATTATTTTATACATACCCTTTACTGAATGGATGGACAAACCAAATTCTGCTACCATAGGAAAGCTGATAAATGGTACTTTGAGTCATAATAATGAGAAACTTTCATTTATTTCATATATGGGGGTGTTATTAATATAAGTCATTAAGTTCTATGAGACAAAGTAAATTGGCAGACAGTTGTGATTGAAGGTATTGCTGATTACATGCATATATCACACACTTTTAAAAAAATAAGATTTCAACAAAGGCTTGGAAAGTTAAAGGGACAAAGCACCAAGTGTGAAAAAAACAGTTACAGAGTGAAAACAATATTTTAGTAATTCTTTGCTTTGCTTTTTTTCCATTTGTTCCCCCAATTGCTAACCTAAAATAACTAGTTGTATTTTGCAATAAATATTAAGGTTTATTTCTGTTTAACTCATTTCATCTATTATGGAATGGTCTGATAGTCATGTCTTATTTTCTTTCTTTCAATTGGAACTTTTATCTGCTATGTTCTTTTTTTCTAATTGGTTGAAAACTATAGAATTCCTCTCATACTCGCTTCCAATATAATTGTCCTTGATATGCCAGAAGGTGTATAACAGTGCTAACCACAGCTTGTTGAATAAACTACAATTGAATGGATTCATCAAGCATGGAAGGCAATAAGCCACAATGTCTGGGGTTACTATAAATGCTAAGCCAAAATAAAATAATCTTTTAGACTTCTCCCAGACTGATAGTTGGTCACCAGCAGAGATTCAACAATGAAAATTTTCATTATCATTAATATGAAAAACAAAACAAAACCAGAGACCCATCAGGAACTAAAACTGGAAAATTCAAGCCTCATAAATTATCAAGATCAACTTTATGTTTTTTTCCTACCTATGCACCATAATGGCATGGGACCAGACTAACCATAGACCATCTTGTTCACTTTCAATCAACCTGTTCCATCCAGTCAGATAGAGAAGGCATGTTGCAGACCCCATCAGTTAAAGAACTCCAACTGATGGGGTGTAAGAAGAGAGCCTTCTTTGCTGTTGCCCCCACCCTGTGGAATATGCTCCCTCTGGAGGTGAGACAAGCCCCCACACTCCCCACCTTCTGGAAAAGAAAATGAAAACATGGCCCTGCACCCTTACGTGGGGAGCCCAGGGGACCACATGGCTTTGGAACTGCTTAGTTCCCTAAAAACCTTCCTGTCACCTTTCAATTAATTTCAATGGTGTCTAATCATCTTTGCCTCCTCCTAATTTTTTAACATATGTACAATTTTATTGCACTGCCTAGAGGCCCTAATTGGAGGAAAGGGGCAGTTCAGAAATGTGGAAAATTAAATAAATAAATATTAAACTGTTTTTATTATAATGTTTATGAATAATTTAATGTCTGTTTATACACCATCCAATGTTGCTCTATGAGGGAGATGAATGTTTTTAAAATAGATGATAGATAGATAGATAGATAGATAGATAGATAGATAGATAGATAGATAGATAGATAGATAGATAGATAGATAGATAGATAGATAGATAGATAGAGTGGGTAGTGGGATTAAAAAAAATACTACTGGTTCTGTGGGCGTGGCTTGCTGGGCGTGGGAGCGGAAGGATACTATAAAATCTCTACTCAGAGGTAGTATTTGCCGGATCTCTGAACTACTTAAAATTTTCTCTACTGGTTCTCCAGAACTGGTCAGAACCTGCTGAATACCACCTTTGGATAGGTAGGTAGGTAGGTAGACAGACAGACAGACAGATAGATAGATAATGGGCTGAGAGGCCCCTAATTTTTATGGAAAGAGCATCTGACATTTGTTCTTGTAATTCTAATGAGCTAGTTTGCTTTCAGGCCCTTCTGACCTTGCTTGATCTAACTTTCTGCACCACAACATGAGGAGCTAGCATACTGTGTTGAACTTGCAAATCTGGAGATCAGCTTTCACCAAATAAATCAATGGCTATTAACTGTTAAAAAGAAACTTAAAATAATTGCCTCTGGAGAGAGTGGGGAATGAAAATAAGCCCAAACCTGCTCATTGACCCTGATGGGAGATTGAAATGCCATGCATGGAAAATATATTATCTCATCAACTTTTCTTGAATTGCATTATTAGCAACTGTTTTCATTAATAGAATCCCAGTAATAACAAGTCAAGTTTCAGCCTTCTGTACAGATATCTTAGGTGAGCCAGTGGGAAGCCTGCCACACAACTCCTATTAACATTAATTGGGAGCAGAACATTTAGAAACTGAACTGAATATTAATGCCTTAGTGAGGACATAAATAATGTTTCACATCTCCAAGTGTCACCAATTCATTCCAGGAGGAAAATACCTTGGCCTATATTGAACCTGAAAATAAATCAAATTTCCTTCTAGAATATACACAGCATATGTAGTGAAAAGATGGCTTGCCATTAGGTTATTACACATTTTGTACAGAACAACATGATTGTAATTGACAAGAAAACAAAACAAAGCACCAAAATAGTACCTTGCTGCTTACCCTACTAATTAAGGGCTTTGTTTACATTGGAAAAGTGACAATTACACACTATTCTTGTTGTTTGGTTTTACTCTAATTTTTGCAACCTGGTTTACAAAACAGCGAAATCAACATCTGTAAATCTCTGGCAGAAATCCTTGCACTGTATCGGTGTTTACAGAGAATTCTGGTCATACTGTATATTCAAGCAGTATTCAAAGCTTTTTGATCCATGGCCTTTAATCAGCCCTCGTGCCAGACAAATTCTTTTAACTCTTTTGTTAAGAGGTTTGCTGAAATATTGGTGGCTAATTTAATAGAGATTAAGTCTATTAGGCTCTGTTCCAAAACATTTACTTTTGTAATTTTGTTTGAAATTCAATACAGCATCATTTCCACACCTTCATTAGTTCTAGTTTTGTTACACTGCAGTCTAATCATACCACATCTGCTGGTGCAGTGAGGTGTCATATTGGCCCTAGGATTCAGGCACATTTAATTGCCAGTTGCATCTTGAGCTAAGCTGAGCTCAATCAAGCAATTTCACTTTTGTTTTCACTGAAAGAGCAGCAGATACATTCATCCTGTGAAAACAAAAATATGTAGCACCAAGCACTGAGCACATTCTCCTTCAAAAACAAAAGCCTGTGGATTTATTTTTCTTAGTCCAAGTTAAAATTCAACCATGTGAATATCTTCTCAGATGTTGGAATATAAATTATTTTATCTCGTTTGCTTAATCTCACATTTATCTACATATTTTTTTTCTTTGTTCCACCCAGGTACGGAGTACTCAATTCCAAGTCTGCATTTTGGTTACCTGAGAGTTTCAACTGAACAAGAATTTGTTTAATCAACAAATTGAGTAAATTGGTCTCAATGGACTTTACATTACTCCTAAAACTAAAATCTTACGGTATCTCTGGATACCTGCATTACTTGGAGAGAAGCATTCCTGTCAAACAGACAGCAAATGGTCAAAATTGGGAGCATCCCATCAAATTCTGTACCTGTCAATAGTGGTGTCCCCCAAGGCAGTGTCTAGAACCAACTCTCTACATACTTACATAAATAATCTCTGTGATCATATTAAGAGCAACTGCGTCCTCTTCGCTGATGATGTAAAGCTGTTCAACACCACAGACAATACTGCTACCCTTCAAAAAGACCCTGAGTATTTATCAGAATGGTCAAACAAATGGTAACTTCAAATCTCAACAAATAAATGCTCTGTCTTACATATTGGCAAAAAAAAATCATTAAAATACAATCAGGCTGAATAGTCAGGACCTTGTTGATGATCCAAACTCTGTCAAGGATCTTGGAGTACTCATCCCAAATGACATAAGTGCCTAGAACCCACTGTAACTACAAAGCCAAAAAGGCATTAAGAGTTTTTAACTAATCTTACGTAGCTTTTTCTCTGGTAAATATTACACGAATAACTAGAAGCATACAAACATTTGCTAGACCAATACTGTGAATACAGCTCATCAGTCTGAACCCACATTACGTATCTGATATTAACACAGTTGAGAAAGTCCAGAAATATTTCACAAGAAGAGTTTTCCACTCCTCTATTTGTTACAGAATACCTATGCCACCAGCTCAAAATTCTTACCTAGAAAACCTAAAAACTACTCTGCCTTCGGTCTGATCTAAGTATAGTTATATAAAATCATACATTGCAATGTCTACCTGTCAATGAATACTTCAACTTCAACCATAACAACACTAGAGCAAACAATAGATACAAACTCAAGGTTAATCACACCAAACTTGATTGCAGGAAATATGACTTCAGCACAGAGTGGTCAATGTCCAGAATACTCTACCTAACTCTGTCGTTCTTTCCCCAAAACCCAAAAACTTTAACCTTAGATTGCCTACTATTGACCTCACACCTTTCCTAAGAGGTGTGTAGGGGGTTGCATAACCACACCAACTTGCCTACCGTCTTTGTTCTATTGTTATTTTTTTATTTTTCTTATATGTATCCATGTATTCATAACTATGTTTTTTACTTATACCTATTATCTTGTAAACAATTGACAAATAAAAATAAATAATAAATAAATATTTTTTTTTTTGTTCCACCCAGGTATAGTGTACTCAATTCCAAGTCTGCATTTTGGTTACCTGAGAGTTCTATGAACAAGAATTGTTTAATCAACAAATTGAGTAAATTGATCCCAATTGACTTTTTATTTAGCTGAACATACATTAAGTCAGATTGAAGTTTTTCATAACTGAAATAATACCATAATATTTAATGGAGATTTCCTGACAGATAGTTATATACAGTTAATGTTCACTTAAATTAAGCTAATTGGGATTGGAAACTCCATCATTAAGTGGTGCTGTTGTAAGTTGGCAAACCATGTCAATGACAGGTTAGACCTGACTGCTGTAGTTAAGCACAGACCACATGGTTCATGAAGTGAAAACTTCACAGACCCTGACTTCTCCATTTGACTTTTGCAAGGATGGTTACAAAGGGAAAAATCACAAACTGAGATTTATGTGATTGCAGGAATGCTGTGATGGTTATACTATGAAGTCCAGTTCTGACTGCCACTTGTTCAGTATCATTGTAAGTTTAGACAATTCCTTAAATGATGACCACCTGTACCTGAAGTCTGAAAGTATGAGTACTTTATTCCCAGCTATTGTATTATGAGCCAAAATCACTTGTCTACACAAAATTCATTTTGTCTTCCAAGATGACATTAAATAAGATGATTTTTTTTAAAGTAAAAAAGTTAGTTTTAAACTACCTAAAAATTAAAAGTATGTCCAGGAGTATGTAGATAGCCTTGAGGAAAATATTCATCTGTTGTAGCCCAGAAAAAAAAGGAGTGAGAAACAAGCTTAGAATGTCCTGCCATAATTCCCTTTAACAAGTACGTAGAAAGAAAGAAATGCTGCTAGTGCTTCCGAGATTCTGTTTAATAACCTATATTGAGAAGATAAAATCAATATATAGGTGAAATTCGAAAAATTAGAATATCGTGCAAAAATTCATTTTATTTCAGTAATGCAACTTAAAGGTGAAACTATTATTGAGAATAGACTCATTACATGCAAAGCAAGATAGTTCAAGCCGTGATTTGTCATAATTGTGATGTTATTATTCTTACATCTCATGAAAACCCCAAATTTCCAACATCTAGAAAATTAGAATATTACATGCAATCAAATAAAACAGATTATACATAGAACAATATCGGACCTCTGAAAGTATAAGCATGCATATGTACTCAGTACTTGGTTTGGGCCCCTTTTGCAGCAATTACTGCGTCAATGCGCCATGGCATGGAAGCTCTCAGCCTGTGGCACTGCTGAAGTGTTATGAAGACCAGGATGCTTCAATAGTGGTCTTCAGCTCTTCTGCATTGTTTGGTCTCATTCTCTCATCTTTCTTTTGGCATTGCCCGATAGATTCTCTATGGGGTTCAAGTCAGGCGGGTTTGCTGGCAATCAAACACAGTAATCCCATGGTCATTGAACAGGTTTTGGCAGTGCTTTTGGCAGTGTGGCCCAGTTGCCAAGTTCTGCTGAAAATGAAGTCAGCATCCCCATAAAGCTCATCTGCAGAAAGGAATCAGAAGTGCCTCCAAAATCTTCTGGTAGACGGTTGCGTTGACCTGGACTTAATGAAGCCACAGTGGACCAACATCAGCAGATGACATGGCTCCCAAATCAGCACAGACTGTGGAAACTTCACACTGGACTCCAAGCATCTTGCAGTATGTGCCCTCTCCATTCTTCCTCCAGAATCTGGGTCCTTGATTTCCAAATGAGATGCAAAAGTTGCTCTCATCAGAAAAGAGGACTTTGACCACTGAGCAACAGACCAGTCTGTTTTTCTTTAGCCCAGGTAAGTCGCTTCTGATGTTGTTTGTTGTTCAGGAGCGCTTGACAAGAGGAATATGACATTTGAAGCCCATGTCCAGGAATCTGTCTTTGTGTGGTGGCTCTGATGCCCTGACTCTAGCCTCAGTCCACTCCTTGTGAAAATCCCCACACTTTGAATGGCCTTTTCCTGACAATCCTCTCCAGGCTGCGGTCATCCCTGCTTCTTGTACACCTTTTCATCGACTTTTCCCTTCCACATAACTTTCTATTAATGTGCTTTGATACAGCACTTTGGGAATATCAACTTCTTTTGCAATTATCTTTTGAGGCTTTTCCTCCTTATGGAGGGTGTCACTGATGGTTTTCTGCACAACTGTCAGGTCAGCAGTCTTTCCATGATTGTGATTCCTTCTGAACCAGACTGAGAAACCATTTAAATGCTCAGGAACCCTTTGCAGGTGTTATGGCTTAATTAGCTGATGAGAGTAGGACACTTTGAGCCTAGAATATTGAACCTTTTCACAATATTCTGATTTTCTGAGATTGTGGATTGGGGGTTTTCATGAGCTGTAAACCCATAATCAACACACATTATGACAAATCACGGCTTGAACTGTCATGCTTTGCTGTTATGTAATGAGTCTATCTCATATATTAGTTTCACCTTTTAAGTTGTATTACTGAAATAAATGAACTTTTGCATGATATTATAATTTTTCAAGTTTCACCTGTGTTTAGTATTTCTTGAGAAGTCTGTTTCCTGTTCTGGTCTACCTCAAAGGTTGACTGTATTAATTACTGAGAGTGGATTATTGTGGACCATGTAGACCTGAAGCTGGTACATCAATTAAAGCTTGTCATAAATTCCCTCTACCTCTGCCTCTTGGAATATATTGAAATCAAGGAGAGTCTCCCAATCATTCCCCACTTCTTTGCAGAAAGTGCTGTATTTTTCAGAACAGTCTACCTCCTTAGTTTATGATCCTGAGGATCACTCCTCCACAACAGTTTTACCTCATATGGATTCAGCTTCAATTAGTCCTGAATATCTGAATTTCCATTCATTTCAAAAGACATAGTCTAAATTTGGATTCCACTCAATGTAATCTTAAAAAGATAACTTTTTTGCCCCTTGATTTCCATCATTGATCACATATAGAATTTTAAAACTTCTTAGAGTTATAGAGGTTTACACACACAAACACACACTCACACATTTATGGATGAATGTGTACATGTACATACCAGAGGTGGTATTCAGCAGATTCTAACCAGTTCTGGAGAACCATTAGCAGAAATTTTGAGTAGTTCGGAGAACCGACAAATACCTGACTGCCCCCACTCCCATCTATTCTTTGCTTCCCAAGTCCCAGCTGATCGACTGGGTCTTTTGTTGCCCTGCACAGGAAAATGGAGCTAAAAAGCAGGTTAAGTAGGGTGGGGAGGGAATGGGGATTTTGCAGTATCCTTCCCCTGTCACGCCCACCAAGCCATGCCCACCAAGCCAATACACATCCACCAAGCCATGCCCACAGGCGTTGAATCCCACCACTGGTTCATACATGTGTATATATCTGCAGTTATATTTTGATCAATCCGTCTATGCATTATTTATCCACAAAAAAAATATCATGCAATCTTTTTAGAAATTTTCCAACTTCAACTGTGAGCACGAAATAGAGTAGCATGTGAACGAACCAGTGCCAGATTGAAAAAGGGGGAAATATACTCAAATCATAATCTAGATTTTGTTAAATTAAATATTTGACTGGCTTATCCTTTTAACAGATGCTATGTCCTTTCAAATGCCCCTATTCTAATACAGATTATTATCTAATACAGATAAATTATTTTTGGTGTTCAGTCTCCCCTAGAGCTATTTCTATAGCTGGGACTATACATTCCTTGATAGCTTTGTACATTTACATGATTGTCTGTTTTGACAACTGATACACTGATACTATGAAGAACTCATAGTATTCTATGGCTGTCCGGTACACAGAAAGTATCTGTTGAAATTGTTGCCCTATTCATATCAATTTGGGGGAATGATATGAACAAATATCAAGTGCAAACAAAGACCGCTGGAAAACATTGCATGGATAAACGGATAAGGCCGAGATGTAGCCTAAATTGTCTAGCCCTTCTCATTAGCACTCTGGGTTTCACTCAACTAATTTTTAGCACTTACCCTGAATCTACAAGGGCAAGCAGCGAAGGCACATTCTTAGCCAAGCGGCAGGAACTATTTTGTAAATGAGACTCCTGTTTCCCACAGAATGAACAGAATTCCTCCTATAAAACTGAGCATTCACGAGATTAAGAACTGTACAAGCAGGAGCTTGTTTTGCAAACAAGAGTCAGTCACAGGGCAGCCAGTTCCAATTGACTGATTGGCCAGAATGCTAGCTAAAGCTGAAGCAAGCCCTGAAGAAAATAAATTAACACAAGGATATGTGAAAAACCTTGCTCTCCTGTGCCAAAGCCATTACAATAATCCAAACTAGCTCTGCCAATTTGATGTTCAATATTTTCCAGCTTATCAGTTCTAACGATGGACTGAATTGTCCTTTGCATCAACACAAGCAAATCCCAATGTTCCCTACTGACCTCTGTACAAATGGTCAAAGAAAATGGTTTACAGAAAGATGTGGTGGCTTTGATAAAAAAAAATATTGCAATTTATGTGCAGGGGTGTATTTCATGCCTTTATAAAATAATCAGAAAGGAGAAAGGGAGGAGGAGCTGGCATTTTCCATCTCAACCCCATTTATTTCAAATCCTTACACAAAAGCCCTGCAATAATGATGCCTGAAGAAACCAGTCTTCACAGATTCCATCTGAAGTGAATTGTTTATTATCTACATTTTTTTTTATTTCACAAATAATCTCAAATTTGTATTTAGGGATCAAAAACATTAAAAACTGCATAATTCTATGGAGATAATAGTGGTGGTAGTGGTAGTGATGGTGATGATGATAATGATGATTATGATGACGACAACTGAGCCATGTAAAAACAGGGTGAAACAGATTTATGGGTGAATAGATACTTGCCAATTCCTATACTCAAAGCTAGAAAAACAAGCAAACAAAAAAAGCTGAGCATCTGAGTAGCCCATACTATATAACTATAAGGTTAATAGATTATCACATTGTGGAAGCTAACATAGAAAAACAAGTCTGATACAACATATTTTCCTATCATTTCATGAAGTAGAAACTACAGAACATGTTCTTGGTGGCTCCTTTTATGGAGACATCCGAACCAAAATCACCCTATCTTTGATTAATAGATAGCAATAGCAATATCACTTGGACTTATATAGCATTTCATAGTGCTTTACATCCTTCTCTAAACAGTTTACAAAGTCAGCATATTTCCCCCAACATTCTGGGTCCTCATTTTATCGACCTCAGAAGGATGGAAGGCTGAGTCAATTTTGAGGTAGTCAGAATCAACTGCTGGCAAATGGCAGAATTAGCCTGCCATACTGCATTCCAACTACTGCGCCGCAATGGCATGATGGTGTGAGTGATTGCCTAAGTGATATCACTGAGTGGTCACTCAGATTCAGCCTGTGCCAGATGCTAATCATAGTGTAATTGCCTTCTGTTATGGTGCATCTAGCTAAGTTTTAGCTAGCCGCCCAGCTCAACCAAGTGACTTTGGGTGGCCTACGGTTCTAAAATTATAAAACAGATTTTAATGTAAAAAATTAAAATAAAAACATTTGCAGAATAAATAAGCACAAACAGCAGCCGTGATGTTACAAGTATCTTGCCAGACTGACTACATGTCCTTGGGAATGGTCTGTTTCAGCTTCAGGGATTCTGGGGAAGGTCTGGCCTGTGCCACTTTCTGCAGCGCAAAGACTCTAAGCTCTGTCCCCTCTTAATACCTCCCTCCCATCTAGCTGGAAATTCTACCACAAATAGTTGGTACCAAATTGTGAAAGATACGGAAAGTGGGAGCAATACCTACATAGAAATATGATGATTCTGTGCTTGCTTGTATGTGTTAAATAGCTCACAAAATATACCATTGAGAAGCCTGAAAAAAGCAGCCCTTTTCATGCACACCTTATCCTGTCATTAACACCACTATCTTCATTCAAAAGATCCAGCTGTGACTCAAGGCCAACCATCAGAACACATATCCCTTTTAGAAGATACCACAAACACAGAAATCCATATGTTAGGCAAGATATTGAATATATTCATTGTACAAAGAGCACTAAGTTGAAAAATAAGCCCAGGGAAATAAAATATTTAGCCCTTGGGACGTCAACTGGTCCTACTCATTCTTACTGTGATCCATAGTGACACTGGATAAACACAAGCACGTTGCATACACTTGCATTTGTTGTTGCACGGGTCAATGTCTAATAGAGTCCCCCAATTATTCCTTGGCAATTAGAAAATAAAAATGTGAAGATTAAACATCTACTAAAGCAGCTGTTCTTTAACTACACAGTGTTATTTGTCTGCAAAGCCATAACAAGCTGATTACTGCAGACAGATTCTCTACCACAATCAAAACCCAAGTTATTTCTCACAGTGCTGTACATTCGTAACAGTAGGAACTAAAAACCAATATTGTGAATCTTTTTTTTTCTGTTGCTGGAGACAGCTGATTACAAAATATTGCTACAAGAAGACTTGGAATCTCAAGCATTTTTTGCAAGAGCAACAAACACCAGTATCTACTCTGAGAGAGCCTGCTAAGAAATTGGCACCTTTCAAAACAAAGCAAATACTCTTCAGATGTATGGTAACAAGTCCAAAGAATATGGGAGTTCTCAAAAAAAACAAAAACTTCATTCATCTGCAAACTTTCAAATAAAATTGCAATATCATTTGATATACTTTTAGTATAATATAAGAATATTTTATTAGGGTTCCCTTGTCAGGCCAAGCAAATGTTATTAAGTTTATCTATAGGTAATCCCAAGGTTTTTTTTAATGTTTTTATGTTTCTGCCATTCAAACATCTGTTAACACTTCACAAAGTTTACCTCTGTGAAGAAACTCAGCTTCAGAAAGAGCAAATAAAGGCAGAGAGAGACTATCCTTTTTTAAGATGGAAATCTTCCTATATTTTTATGAACTAACCATGCTATGACTTTGGGGTCTAAAAAGTCATGACGATAAAGTCTCAGATTTTATTTTATTCTTTAATAATTTTGTATACAGAGGCCACCATCATACAAAAGTAAGTTAGCCAAGAAAAGAATTTCACATAAAGAGGATAGGAAGTATGCTGAATCCTGTGTCTTCCTTGGTGATTATTTGGAGTTTGACATTGGGAATGAAATAAAATACAACAGGAAAACATCAGGACCTGGAAAAGCATGATAATTTATTGTAGTAAGGAATAAGGACAAGGTGGAGAGCTTGATTTAAATCATTAATGTCAAGGATTAATATTTCTGGGAAAATGTGCACATAGTGAACATTGACTAATGCTATGAATAAATTGAAAATAAACAGTGTCAAACATCATCACCAGTGTTATTTCAGCCCATATCAGCAAAATAAGCAGACCGGGATTATGTATGGTTTTTCAAGTGTGTGTGTGTGTGTGTGTTTGGGTTCATTACTATGTCCTTCTAACCATGGCACAAAGATGCTAACTGTACTTAAGGGACAGGTCTTTGTGATACTGCCTTCATCTTATCCCCAACTTGTCATGAAGGCAGCTTACATTTATCTTTAGCAAAGTCTTGCCATTAACATGAACTTCAGTGATGCCAGTGATGATTTGTTGGGATTTGCTAGATGCTTCTTCAGGCTGATATAAAGATGCTTCCTCTCTTTTTCTTTTGACCACTTTGCACTCCCCTCCAAGGTCAGCCATTTTGCCTTAGGCTACAGGGCAGGTTGGCTGCCTTACTTCCATCAGCTTAACTTAAGTCAATTGTGTTTTGGTGGGAAGGCACTCTTCATCAGAATAAACTCTGTATCATAATAATATGCGTGGTCTATGTAAAATGCTGTGAGGTGAAGCTCTATGCATTAACCACAATTCATGTGATTGAGTTCATACGAATAATTATCATTAAAAACAGTAATCATGGGTAATAAGGGTAATCAGGAGTAATGAAGGGAAATCATTATAGATATCGAGTCCCATGAAACTCAGGTTAGATCCAACTTTATTTTGTTTGATTAGCTATTATCTTGGACTCCTTGCGGAGGAAGGAATAAACAATAAGCTTTTGTGTTACGAAATACTGAAGCAAAGAGTGTCTTATTTTCTCCCTGCATTTGTGCCAAAGAATAGCTGAGACTTGGACTGTGTTGATCAGATCAAGCTGTGGAAAAATGGTCAGAAAAATTGAAATTCCAGAGCATCTCATTGTCCTCATAAGAAACTTATATGTAGGTCAGAAAGCACAGTTCATGAACACGACAAAACAAGCTGGCTCCTGGTTCACAACAAGGTTCCCTTATTTATTCAACCTATATGCAAAATATACATTAAGAGAAACTGAATTGGAAGAAGATAAGTGTGGTTTTAAAACTGCAGAAAGAAACATCAATAACTGCATGATGCACTATATACTATGCTAATGACCTGGCTCTTAAAGACAAACATGCAAAAGATTTGCAAGATTGTACTAAGAGTCAAAGACAATGAAGCAAAAGGGAATAAATTAAATATAGGGAAGACCAAATTAATGACAACTGACAGAACATCTAGCCTGACAACTGACAATGAGGATGTTGATGTAGTGAATTTCTTCCTTCAAGAGCCACTGTCAACAGTAAAGGAACCAACAGTCAAAAAATATGCCACAGACTAGCCCTTGGTAAAGAAGCTACGAAAGTCTTGGAAAAGATATTCAAATATTGTGATGTGTTATACCTACTAAGCTCAGAACCATGCAAGCCATGGTCTTCCCTATGATATTATGGAAGAAAACATTGAACTTTAAAGAAGCATTATAAGGTGAATATTGACAACTTTGAAAGCTGGTGTTGGAGAAAACCCCTGAGAATAGTGTGGACAGTCAAGAAAACAAAACAAAACAAACAAAACAAATCTCTATGGAGATTCTCAGTCATCCAGACATCATGGTTGTCCCAAAGGTCCTTTTTCAAGAGGCAACTGTACTTTCTGGTTTTTCTTTGAAGACACTTTGCTTCTCATCCAAGAAGCTTCTTCAGCTTTGCTGAAGAACTCTGCTGAAGAAGCTTCTTGTATGAGAAGTGAAACATCTTCAAAGAAAAAGCAGAAAGTCCAGTTGTCTCTTGAAAAATGACCTTTGGGACAAGCAAAACAAAGTTCATCAAATAAATCAACTCAGAGGTCTGGGGTCACAAATGACCGGGCTCAAATTATATTACTTCAGACACATTATATGAAGAACCAATTTTTTTGAAGAAGGTTCTCATGCTGGGAAAATGTGAATGGAAAAAGAAAGAGGGTGATCAGCAATGGAGGGACTCAGTTACAACAGTGATGAGCACAGCAAAGGGCAAGTTGGAGATAGATGGAAAAAATCTCTCTATGGGATTGTTAAATCAACACTGACTTCATGGCACATAATCAATCAATCAATTGCTCCCTTTAATGTGAAATGGACCAAGATTGGGGAAAAGGTTCATTCTGACAGATGGCTAGTCTATATGGTTGCTAGGAGTCAAAAACAACTTGATGGCATATAATCAATTTTCCATTGCCTCAAGAACCAGAGGAAAGTGACTATGTTCCTTCTTGCCTTAGTCTTTTGTAAATACACTTCTTGCCAACAAAATAGAAATACTTTGCCAATTACCTTCTTCCAAGATACTATGTCAGTTTCTCAGCTTAGCCTAATGACCTAGGATTTCCTGTGATCCAATTGTTGTTCAGGCCTGATCAGACGTATCTTTTTCACAACAACCAAAGTTGTTGAACTTCTGTCATCCAAAGCTGGAGAGGCTGTGGCAGGCACAACGAATCAAAATACCACTATACTTTTCTGTCATTCATGCTCTATAAACTATATACATTTTTTGTTCTTCAAAAAGCGTTTAATTTTTATTCATTCAAAGAAAGGAGGGAACACCAAGATAACAATGAGACAACCTTTGAAGGTATTCGGAGTAAATAAATTCTGGTTGCTTAAACGACTTACAGTAATTTATAAACCTCTCTTTTGGAAGGATATATGTTGATCTTTCTTCAAAATATATCAGTCTCAAGAAAATGTTGCCATTCGCACCTGCTGGAAAAAGCTTCTCATTCTACTATTTTTCCTCACTTCCCAGTCTGCAAAATGTACTTCTATAATGCATCAGAGAGTGGAAGAGAGTGCATATGTTACTATAGGGAAAAACAGACTAGTCTCTGTCATTAGAAGCAAGGAACTTTTACCGTCTTTCAAGATTTTTATTTACTCACATGCCATCATCATGCCACCAATTTTCCTGGACAGGAAGCGAACTGTTCAAACAAGTATTCTGTTCCACATTAACATACTCCAAACAGGCTATTCCTATTGGACAAGAATACCTGACGCTGATTGGTTACTTTTCTCAACGCTGATTGGCCAATCATAGCAAGCTTATGATTGGCCAATTCAAGCGGCGGGAAAAACAAGTAGCCATCATTGGACACTAGCCGCGAGCAGCTTCTCTAT
>BHFT01041363.1:0-15378 GCA_004320025.1 Laticauda laticaudata
GGATTGCAAGTGTTTCTCTCCATTTTACATCCTCTTTGCATCCGTTGGTGCTGTGTGACATGGGCTTTAGTAATAATAGAGCAATCAGATATGGTGTTTTTAGTTTTCTTTCTATGGAAGATATTTTATGTTTCTTCCTCTTTGTTTGTGTGTTGCTTTATGTCCCTCTGAATTCTATCCCTGAAAATTGATTTTACATTAAAGTGAATGTTGAACTTTCAGTTTCAAGAACTTTTTCATATGTGACCGTTTTGTCTAGTGTTATAGCCTCATCTCTCTAGTAGTTATTATTAATTTCTCACTTGTTACACAGGCTAATTGTGTCATAAAAGAAAAAAATATCTTATAGTTGTACTGGTTGGAATGATAAATATAAAAATCGCCTGAAGTGGTTTCATATTTTAGTCCAGATTTTGTATGTTGTGCTACGTACCTGTATTATGGTTTAAATGGTATTGTTATACATTTACCTTGTATAATGTATATGTTGCCGTAAAATTGATTAAATAAAATAAAAATTGATTGATTTAATCAGTAGTGGCAGACACATTTCCCTCTGTGTTTATTCAAATGTTTATTCAACATTTTGTGTTAAATTGCAACTGGGTAGACATGTTACATCATTGAATCAGATTAATAGATTTCTATATTATCCTTTCGAGGTAACAAAATATTGTGTTCTTCATTCTTATAACATGTTTTATTATTATTGCAACCTTTTGTGAAGTAAGTCTGTTCCAAGCAGATTGCAAATTCAGAGACAGTATGGGAAAAACAGTTCTGAAAGTAAACAACAATCCAAAATCCATGTACTTCAAAATAAAGTATGCGTAAAATAAAGAATTAACAAACTTTTAAAGGTTAAAATGAAAACTTTTTCTCTATATGTCACGAGGAGATTTTATTTCTATTTGAATATGATTTCTCTTGTTATCACAGAAAATAAGGCCATTTGAATTAGAACTGAGTTTTCAAATAGACTGAAAAAGCTCGATTTTGTGTGCAATTTTTCCAAGAAAAGGCTGGTTTTGCTGATTATGCCAATAATGGATTCTCCATAAAAGTTATTATGAATGCGTATTTTTAGCGCTAAAGGACACTTAATATGAAGAAATATATCTTTACAACTAACGAACAGTTTATTCAAAGGTTTTTTTGAGACAACCTATAATTCTCAGACTGATTTCGGGGGGGGTGGGGACTGAGAATCACTGCATTCACAAAGAATTGTTGCAAAAACCCTCTAGAAATGGATTGGATTTGGAAAGTGGCCACTAGACACGAATGAGTGGAGCATGTAGTATGTGAGAAAGACCTTGAGAAATGGGGTGAAGGGAACACAAGTGTGCAGGATTGATGTCACCTTCCCAGGTAGATCAAGCAGGAAACACAGAAGTGTCTATAGAGATTCTCGGGTCATGGTGGTTTGAAAGGTGCTTTTTCAAGAGGCAACTGGATGTTCTTGTTTTTCAATTGGTTGACCTTTGGGACAACCAGAAGAGCTAATTCCACTTTATTATAAGGCTACATTAACAGAAGAATCTTTTAGGTCTGAAAATAAAAAAAAACTCCCGCTTTTTCCTTTACAGCCTGTAAAGGTAGGGCAGGTTCTTCTGAGCCTTTTTTATCTGTCCATGCCTCTTCACCCTTTTTCTGCCTCTTCACCCTATTTCCCTCTTTCTCGTATACCATTACATAGGGCCACATGGCTAGTTAGGAAACTATATTAGTGCTAGTATCATGCCCATCTTATGGTCACCACATCGCCTGTCTTGTAAATCCAATTCAAAGTGCTGGTTCTTACCTAGAGGTATAAATAATCTCTACATTTTGAGGTTCCAGAAGAAGAAGAAACACAAATTAAAAGTAGTCTGGCATAATTTTTGAATAAAGTGGCCCAGTGGGACCATATAAAATTTTGCAATTCACTTTCCAGTGTGAAACACAAGGCTCAATGAATCAATCTTTGCCATCTTTATGTAAAAGAGTTTATCAAGATTGATAAATCTTTGCCATCTTTATGTAAAATGATTTATCAAGATTGATTGGTTTTGATGGTTTTTGTTTAAGATATAGAAATGTCCAAATATTTTGACTTATTGGTGAAGGAAGTAATGCTTGTTTGGCCATTTACGTTGGTCACTTTTTTTTTCATTTATTACCCTTAGAGTTGTTGTCAAATATTCTGACCATTGGCCACTTACTCTATATTAAATGTACTGTATTTGAGAACTGTATGAAGAAAATAGATGAGATGATAATGAAGATTTCAAACTAACATGTATGGTAATTTCACTTTTTTTCCCCTCCAGAACTGTGATCTACCCCAGCAAAGTATTGTTCATATTATTCAGAATCAGCAGAAGAGTGAGAATGAAAACCCCAGGATCCTCATCTCAAGTGATGGAAGGGAACCCACAAGTCTCACTCGTGTGGATCTTAGTACCAACCTTTTACCTTCTGACTCATTGGGACTAGCTGTGATTTTGGACCACAGAGTTCCTATTCCATCAGGTAAGTTATTAAAGGTCAGCTGAACAACATGAATCAACCCATTCAAAATAGACATGTTCACATTTTTCTTTCTTTCTTGTTGTAAAGCTTTCTGTGTAGCTGAAAATTCATGGCATACATGTCCATGATGGGAAAAATGATGACACATGCCTGATGACATCATCACACGAATGCCATGCAATGTATTGCATCACAGGGTGAAATGCAAATGTGCAACATTTATCAGCTGGCAACATTGTACCTGTCATCATTTTGATATTATTGAGACTTGGTGCTGCTATTGCTGAATTACGATCTTTTCTGTAAAGTTATCAATATTTAGACACAGTATTTTCAAAATTCCTTTAGCCTAGTTATTTTTTTTTTAACCAACACATTCTGTGATGGTTCCAATTTTACCTGAATGATCTCTTGGAATTGTATAATACCCAAGATCCTTCCAATATAATCTTATGCATAGATATTTAATTTTCTTTGTTTAATTCTTGTTGACAGTCCAAGAAACAAACTATTTTTTCTAAACTCATTTTAATATTTAATATTAAAAAAATAGCAGAATTGTAGTTATTCAGTTCTAGTACAATATATTATTTGCCTCTTGTTAAATTCCAAATTTCTCTAAATTCTGAAGATAGAAGGAAATATTTTAGTCTGAGCAAAGGAAGTTTAGTTGAATCTTTATGATAGCAACACACAAATATTTGGGAAGTACTGGCATCTGGAAAATGTATGGATCATTTCATTGATTTATTTGAGATGTCCTTAAAAAGTAAAGTTTTAGAAATTAGGACTTAAGAAGGTCTTAAGAGTTATATCACTTAACCTAGAAGAAGATTTAAAGCAATATCTGGGCTGAGATTCTTTTGAGTGTCCAAATAGCAATGGCAACTAGTATTGGCAACCTCATTGTAGTGTTGCATATAGGTCTTACTGAGCAACTTGTTCAAACAAGGCCTGGATGTAAGTTTTGGCTGCTGTTTCCAACCTGAGTTGCTCAATTTATATATCAGGGGAAGAACAGAATTGAAAATATTAGAAATAAGCATTAGGAGAAATGAACATGAACAAATGCTTCCACACCTCTTTTAGCCCTCATCTAGCTGGTTATTTATTATTCTAAATATAATATTAAATTTATCTGTTATGTGGGATTTCTCCACAGTCATATCAAAACTGCAGATATGTACTCATTTCTTAACATGAATTAAGTTATTAATTGATGGGGTTTTTTTTCAAATTACACATAGCATCTAATATTAGAACTGAGTATAGCTGAGTCCTTCGAGCTAGACAAAGAGCACTCTTGATAGCACCTTCCTAGAATTACAAGAAGAAAGATTTTTACAAAGCTAAAATTTGTTTAGTTATTGAGCATCTACAAAAAAGAGACTCATTTTGCCTAAAGCAAAGAAGCAATCCAAATTACTGTGTTGCTTGTCACATGTCGAAACTTAACACTGTCAAATTACTTTCAGGTCAGGAAACAATATGATGCTCATCTCCTCTTACTGATTTTTAATATTGCATTAATTGGAATATTGAAGACCTGAAATAATCTGTAGGTTCTTTTGGTGAAGGAAGGAGGAAGTAGATTTTTTTTTTCTTGAGAACTCCATCAAAATGGGAGCGCTGACTCATCTAAAGGGCCTCCGGTAAAGCATGCACTTTTATTGTGATATAGTGTAGTGGGAGCAGTTGTAAATGCTCAACAAATAAATCATGTATACCAACAGCACAGTTGCTGCTGTATGACTGTTTCATCTTCCTTCATTAAAAACAGGATGTCCAGGAATTTATCCTCTTGTATCAAAAGACATCCTTAAGTTCAGTACAGAGAGGTTTTTTTTTTTTTAAAGTTAGAACAAACATTTCAAATGAAGAACTTGCTTTCATGAATTAAGCAACTTTTGATGGATTAAAAGAACATGATAGATTGCAATTAAATCAGAGTTCATCCAAACTCATTGGTCTGAAATAATCATTTCACGAACTAGATGAATTTTCTTCAGTACTCATATTGCATAGGGTCATCTTTTGAAGTTTTATCAAGCTGTAGGTGTAGTGATAAGCATTTTTCTTCATAAATCACATGTTGTTTTTCCCGAAGACAGTCGCCACAAAAAATAGAAATATAGTATGTGCACTTTTGCTTTACATTAATATGATACAGGTTGATAAATTGCAGTTCTTTTCCATCAGCAAAAGATCATTTGATCTCTGAATAAAAAGATTAATTTGTTCAATACAGAACAGATTAAACCTACTGCCTGTAAGTATAAGAGCATAGTCTTTGGGGATTTTCTTCTTCTTCAAGAAAGAATAAAATAACATTAAAGAACTGAGAAGAATAAAACCTAGTCAAGCTGACCATGACAAAGAGAGAGGATATGAAGCATATGCCTTGTGTGTGTGTGTGTGTGAGAGAGAGAGAGAGAGAGAGAGAGAGAGAGAGAGAGGAAGGCAGGCAGGCAGGGAGGGAGGGATGAATTTGAGGTGAAGAAATCAGGGTTGTCTATTCTCAGCAGAAATAATCACAGTTTCAAAGGTTCTACATTCATTAATGGTACTTTGTGCTCTTCGAAAGAAGAGAACACATGAAGAAGCGGATGCCTTTACATAGTTCTTTTAATAGCTGAATCTATTTTATTTTCTATATTCTGCATCATACAGAGCTAGTTTAGTGCAGTGTTTAAATCACAAGGTTGGAAATTGGAAAAATGTGAGTTCTAGTCCCACAATAGGTATAAAGCCAACTGAGGAGCCTTAATTCAGCCATTCTTTCATCATTCTAGGAAGAAGGCAAAGTCACTTCTGAAATGTTGCCAAGAAAACTGCAGTGACTGGTCCAGTGACTTGACTGTCAAGAATCAAGATTGATTTGATGGCATAAAATAAAAAGATCTATCCTGTATTCCGATTGATTTACCTTTAAACTTGATATTTATTTAAATATTTAAATTAAAATATATACATACATTTTCATACAGTTTAAAATCTGTGCCCTTATCTCCTAATTTAAAATTTATATGCGGTTTTCCATAAGGATACTTACGTTATATGCTGCTTTTTGAAAACTTTAATGCATTAATAGAAACAGATAGTTATTTTTAAATATGTCATGTATATGGCATCTTGCATGACACTTGATTCAAAATGGCTCTATTAATACTATTCCAATTCTATTTTTAACAAAGCAACTAGAATAAGCATTATTATCTGCAGTACTTTAACTGAGCAATTGTTCCACACTGTAGAAATTGTCGTGTTATATAAAAATGCATTTTAATAGATTCTGATTTCTTCCCATGGCAGTGAAAGATTTACAAGATTTATCTTTTTCAAGGAAAAGTCTATTTGTTGAAATGATACATTTCGAAGCCATATTTCTTTTCAAGTCTTAGAAATGAACTATTTTCCATTCCAAGGCATAATATTTTATTATTTCTGGGACGTACATATCTGGGCAATGTGCCCCCCCCCCCGCACACAAAATCAGATTTTTAAATTTTGTGCACTNCCCCCCCCCCCCCCGCACACAAAATCAGATTTTTAAATTTTGTGCACTGGGAAATGATATTTCACAAAGTAAACCACATTTTAATGAACTAGCTTCTATTATTAACAAGAGACAAGTGAATATAGGAGATATGTCTATATCTATAGATATGTCTACAAAAAGTATTTTTTCTAAAAGTAGCCATGTTTATGTCACTCTTTATTAAAACTTAGTACTTTTGCTTCCCTCTCTGACATACTTCTAAATCTCATAATTTGTGTCCCCTGTTGACCTTCTAGGAAGACCAGAAAGTGCTTTTGTAAGACATTAGCATAATGGAATCTCTTTAACATAAAATGATAAATTGAGACTATTTCAGCAAATGGAATGCAGAACTTTGTAATTTATTGCAGTCCATGTTAGTGCTGGGAACTTCATAATTACAAGGGCCCCATTTCCCATTTTGTCCAGTTTTTCTTTGGGAGATTCTTGATTAAATTGCCAGTGATTAAATTGTCCCATAATTTGACAAGATTTAATTTGCATCTCACTTCTTAACTGGGATTGTTTGTGGTGGAAAGGTAATAGAAGACCACTATGATCGGGGGTTTTGTTGTTGTTGTTTATGTGGAAGAATAAATTTGCTAGCATTTTGCACTTTTATGCATTCCTGTAACATGTATAACAATGCAGGAAATCCTTATTTATAATCATTCATTTATTGACTGTTCAAGGTTACAATGTCACTAAAAAGGTGACTTAGGTTCGTTTTTCATATTTAGACCATTATCTGGCAACTGGCACATATTTATGATGGTCGCAGTGTCATGTAATTATCGGCTTGTGACCCCCAGACAAGCAAAGTGGAGAAGCCAGATTCACTTAACAGTTGTGTTATTCACTTTATAACTGTGGTGATTCGCTTAAAAACTGTGTCAAGAAAGGTCTTAAAATGGGGCAAAACTCACTTTACAATCATCTTGCTTAGCAACAGAAAATTTGGGCTGAATTGTGACTGTAAGTTGGAAGGTATAATGTAATGGAAGGTGCAATTAATGGCAAATCCAATTTCAAACAGGCAAGCAGGACTCTGGAATATTTTGCATGGTGCTTTCATTTAAGAATGGAAGCAGTTCTATTTGATAATTCTGCTTGACAATGGGCCACTTAAACTGCCTTGGATACTTTCAGTGTTTTATGAGAGTTTCACAGGCCGGGATGGTTTCTGCTAGAGTCAAAAGGTAGACAAGGAACTGTCTTAAATTACAGCAGCACACAAATCAAGTGGGAAGATTCCATTAAAATGTATCTGACCTAAAATCAGGAATGCCCCAAATCCACAAAAATGTAGCAGTCTGGGCAAGGGAAGTGGGGAGGGAGAGACTTAGGAGGGGATGTGACAATAAAAGCATTATGATGTCATGATAAGGCTTTAATTAGTAATGGAAATAGTATCATAAAAGTACATAATTTGTATGATGATGCATATGATGTCATTTTGGCCTTGTGAATGGTTACAGAAGTCTATGAGTTGGTATATCTATAGCTAAAGGAAGACTCTAAGATTGTATGATGCACACACACAGAGAGAGAGAGACACACACCAGTTTTTGGGAGAATGTCAGCTTAGAATGGGCTGCTGAAGAGGAACAAGATGATTTATACATCTACATTTTATCTAGAAATGGGAAAATGTTTTAACTTCAAATTCCCTACCACACTCTCAACAAACTTTTCCCTTAACCATAGGTTGGATACTGGGTGAAAATTGACCAATGCCCTCTTTCAAAATGGCTTTGATTATGACCCAAAATCAGCCAATCAAAGAGGCCAGTACAGGAATAGGTTAGGGTTGGGTGATTTTAGCTTAAAGAATTTCATCCTTTTCTAAAATATAATGTGCATATTTTTTCCTAACTGGTTTCAGATTAAAGGAAAAAAACATTGCACTATAGTTTCAAACGAACAATCCTATTATTTCTGATAAAGCAGCAGGAACTTTAAACTTTCATAACAAGCAAGAAGAATGAATCCAAAATGTCCCACCCCCTAATATTTATTTCTGGTAACATCATTCTATAGTATAACTGTTCCTTTTGATCTTTCATAAGAGGGTTTTGCATTACAATAGAGCAGGAGTTGTGAAACTACAGCCTGTGGACCAATCTTGTCCACCATGTACATGGTCTGTGAACTAAGAATATTTGGGCAGGTGACCAGCAGCAGATCACCAAGGCTGAAATCCATCCTAGCTTCCAGAGTAAAAGGTGGACCTAGGGGAGATACATCTTGGGGGGCAATGTATCAGTAGCCTCTTTGTTGATGGACCAGCACCATCCGTGGCCATCTTATGGCCATGCCCATGAAGGTCTGGGATTTGGCCCTTTACAGAAGAGGTTTGCTGACTCTTTCCATAAACCAAGGGTCTGCAACCTGTGGCTCTGGAACCACATGCGGCTCTTTCGGCCTTCTGCTGTAACTCCCTGTCGACTGATCCCACCATTGGCTGGCCCCTCCCTCCCGTCTCTCCTTGCCTGGCCTGAAAAGGTAAAGGCCTGGTCCCACTGGCCGACGGATCCAAACCTTTGCATAAAGGACACAGCGGACGAGCAAAATTTCAGGAGTGGCTCCATCCGTTGTCATCCGCTCCAAAAAGTGGTGAAAATTTGCAAAAAAAGAACAGGGTAGTTTGTAGCGGGGATGTTAAACGGATGTTCATCGGAAGACTAGCGGATGAAAGTGGATGGAAGCAGATGACACTTCCGAAGGGGTTCCGGGGGAGAATTTCGAAGCGGACACATAGCGGAAGGGGCGGATGAAGCGGATGCATCACGGACGCCTATAGGAAACAAAGGGGATGCCGTGACGCAAGGGGATGCTTGGCGGATGTATTCATATGCAAAAGTTCACTGCGCATGCGGGGAGTATGAATTGCGTCAGCTCCAGGATATAAAAGGATTGCAGCACTCACGAGCAGCAATACAGGGGAAAGACGTGCTGCCACATACATCTTGCAGGAACACCATGGTTCGTCAGTCAGCAAGAAGAGAAGCCCGTACTACTCGTTCAAGCCCTGGCAAGGTGAAGAAGCCAGAACCGCATCCCACCCCTGGCATTGACTCCGAAGCTGCTGCTGCGCTCTGTGGTGGACCAGCCCGAAGGCTCCTGCCCTCTGCTAAGCCCTCGCTGAAGCCCCTTAAAGGCCTGCTGAAGCCCCTGCCAGAGGGAGGAAGAGGAAGGAAGGAGAAGGGAGAGAGGAACAGTACACCGTTTCTGAGACCATGAGGATAGGTGTTGGAAGCTGAGGAGAAGCGTACCTTGGAGAAGGGCCACAGCTCTATCGCGACACCAGAGGAGCAGACAGCATGGAGAGCAGGCAGCAGAGCCTGGATACACTGCAGATGTACTCTGGGATTGTGGAACATATCACACCTGGTATGGCAAACTACACCTCAAGAAATCCGGGCAGGCCGCTGTCAAGCTCACTGACCAAGATGTACGTCATGGCCAAGTGCAATTCCTGGAGGTGAGATCCACCACCGAGGAGCAGCCCTCTGAGACCTCTCTCCCACAGCCCCCCACAGACCAGCCAGTCTCTTCCAGCCAGGAGCAGCTACCCTGTTCAGGCAGGTGTCTTCAAGCGCCCACAGCAGAGACCCCCCCAACAGCTGCACTCCCATCGGAAAGACTGGAGGATCCCATGGAGGATTACGCCTGCTGTCACAAATGGAGAAAGAAGCAGCAGCACAAGAGGCCAACCCACCCCCAGCTTCAGAGGATGCAGCAGAGAGCAGACTGGAGGGCCAGGACCACGATGTGTGCTGTTGGAGATCAGGACACATGAAGACCACACAAACTTCTCTCTCAGCGGCCACTATGGACAGGCATACCTCGGCCAGCACACTTCATGCACCATGTGAGCCACGCCTGGATCGCCGCGAGGCCAGTACCAGGTGATGAATGCAGAAGATCACAACACTTCGACACACCTCAAGGCCAAGCTGAAGTCTCCTTCCTACAGTCTGCTCCTCCACCCCAGGCAATGTCACAGCCCTTCCACGGCTTTCAATGCCCCTCACTACCAAGGCTACGAAACTACAGACTTCCCAAGCGAAGCAGAACTTCCCAGTCCAGGCCAGTTCTTGCATGCCACAGTCCTCACCCAGTCCTCATCCACTGCAGACCAGACGCCCCACTATACTCCTCCTCCTCCACCCACAGCCAAGCCCGTCAACGGACAATCTGTCACTCATATTGGCCTATATTCAAGTCCTTGGTGAGGCCTCTAACCTCACAGGGACGAGTCACTCTCGGACAGTTCCTGAAAAACACACCTGTTGTACCTTTGGGCAAGCACCCAAGTGGTGCCTCAGACAGACTCAAGCACAGCCACTCCACAGTCCCTGCACGCTGAAGCTGAGACCATGACTGACATTCAGAGTGACTGAGAATAGTGTCAGAGACTGATGTGTTTACTTATATAAGTTTACTATTGCTTAAGACACTTTATCTTGGTTCATTTTGCTTATTTAATTACAGTCATAAAGTTTTACCTAAGAAAGGTTAATAAACTTATTCTGCTTAAAACACTTAGTTTACTTGGTTCATTTTTTTACTTAATAAAGCTGTTGGTTAATCTTTGCATGCTTGTGGTAGATAAGGATAGTTTGTGGGATAGATAACCTCAGTGCAAGCATAGCGGGACTGTATGGCTCTATCCAGCCCACACATATGGACCTTATTTATCAAATAACAATTTATTCTGATGATGACACATTTTAAAATAAACAAAGCATCTTTATTATGTCCTATTCATTGTAAGACCACTCAACACCACAATGGACAATTTCATCAGTGTTATGCAAAAGCCTCAAGGAAGCATCATTAATATGTTGTATCATGCTGTTGTCACTTCATCGCTGTCGGTTGTGGAGTTGCACCAGTGTTCAGGAGGTTGCGCTGCTTCTTCCTTTCACATGAAGCTCTGTTGGGCCTTGGTACATTCCCAGTGTCTATAAGGTTTCGTTCTTGCCTCCTTTCACCAGGCTCCATGTCCCCATTCCTTGTTGACAGTCCACAAGCTGTTCTGCAACACTGGCTAGCGGGTGCGCATGAGATTGTTGCAGGATGCAGCAAGCTTCCACAATGCTCCTCACAGTCCCTGGGTGCATGGTGGTGAGAAGTACCTGGAACCTGTTGGCCAGGATGCCAAAGGGTTCTCCACACCCGTCTTGCCTGGCAGCCTGTAATTGAAGATCCTCTCTTCACGGGTGAGGTATCTGAACTGTAGGGCTTCATGAGGTAGGTTCTGAGGGGAACGCGTCATCACCACCGATGAAGTAGGCACATCTTGCGTGTCTTGGGTGGGGGGATCTGGAAAACCCATGATGAGATTGCGTTCCATCCCATCCTTGAGGTCACTGGCATTGTATACCTGCTATTGAAGCTGGCCTGAAGCATCGATGTACATGAACTTGTAGTCAGCATCAACCATGGCAAAGAGAGGATACTGAATGAGGGCCTTGTAGTTGTGATAAAGGACCTGAATTGGGTGGAGCTTTGCAGCCACGTGCTTCCATCTGTGGCTCCAATGGTGTGGGGAAAGTTCCACCTCTGATAACACTGTCTGCAACTTTCCTCCAGCTTCTTCACTGGTGGGCACCTGAGAGCTTGTCACGTATTCTTCAACGATGGCCTCTTCCACTTCTCTGAGACTTTGCTGATGCTGTTGTGTTGGCACTCTCCATGTATACTCATGTTTCTGTATGTGGGTTCAGAAGCAGGTTCCGAGAGTCAGTGCCTCCTTCAGTCCAGGCGTCAGATTGGATGGAAGTTGTGCTAGGCTTGGTCAACCTGGGTCCCAGACGCTGTACAAGTTCGTCAAACATGGCTGGTGGCATCCTCATGAATTGATGGAATTCACGAGGGTCTCATTCCTCAGCTTCACCATCAACTGTCATATAGTCCAAACTCCATTCTTTTCACGATCCATCCTCAGACCCACACACGCTTGGACGTCTCTTCTTCTCCTTCTGTGTAAAACTTGATACAGTCTGAACAGGTTTGGGTCTGGTGATGAATGAGTGCAGCTATCATACGGACTGTGTCCTCCATGCTTGGAGAACAATTGATGATGTTGAAGACCAAGATCAAGGGTGAAGAGGTCTGTACACCACAGCTGCCGGACTCATACTGAGATCCAGATGATTTCTCCCCCTCTTTATAGAAAATATCGGTTGTCTGCTAGGTGTCCTTCTACATACTCTAGACATACTCCAGACATCCTAAATATATGAGATACATCCCAGATACAAACATTTTGTCCGTTTTGAATACTTTATGTACGAGATGCATACGCTACATCCTTTCTATTCTGTGTACTAACAATGTATAGACGTTCTGTGTACTTTTGTTTCTCCCTCTTTCGTTTCAGCTGCAGCGGATGTGAGTTGAGGGGATGGCCAGAGGATGCAGAGAGGATACAGCGGTGTTTAACGGATGATAATGGACATAGAACGTTTGTTTCCCTATATATCGCGGATGTACATCGTATGTGCAGAAAGTTCATCCGTTCACAAAGTTTTGTGCAGCTCAAAACTTCTTGCATGGATGAAATTGCAGTGATGGGATGCATCGACGGATAGAGCATATGAAACACATATGCAGTGAGTACACAACGGATGCATAGCGTTTTCCAACGGATGGCAAGCTTTATTTAACGTTTTACATCCTCTTTGCATCCGTAAGTGCAATGGGACCAGGCCTTAAGGGTGATGGTGGGGGATGGAGATTCGCTCCATATTACAGAGCAGCAGGTGGGTATGGGAGTGAGTGACATCGAGTTGGCCACACCCACTCAGTCACACCAATTGTTAAATTATTGGCTCCCAATGTTTTCTCTGGGAAATGGGTCCAAATGTCTCTTTGAGTGTTTAAGGTTGCAGACCCCTGCCATGGACCATAGTCTAGGAGAAGTTATCATCCATCTTTCCTTTCCTTTCCTGAATTGGACCATAGGTGCTATGGATTTGAGGTTGGTTTTTCAGCATTCACAGAACCACATAAACACTGTTGGCTTTCTGAGAGTGGGTGTATCAACTGACTTAAACATGCACATGTTCACAACACAAATATGATTATGACTGTGGTAAAAGAAGTTTTTTGCTGTCAGTTCTGGTTAATAAAATTAATAACAGAAAATTATCACTGCTGTTGCTTGAGCACACAATCAAATAATCAATAGGATTTGAAGAATTAAACTCATAAATCTAGGATATGGACTAATAATAGACTCTGCTTTTGAAGTTCCATAATATGTAGACTATTTCTAGGTCATATACTATTTCTACATCATGATTTCATGCAAAATTCTAACCAATTGGTGGACATCTTTCATTTTCTTCTAAATAACCTTGAAAGACCCCCAAACCAATTGCTTACTTTCCTTATTAGTACTGTGGTGTGAATCTGTCTTTCAATGCATGTGATACATCATAGATACTATGAAATGCAGATGTCCTCTATGGCAGCTGTTATGAATATTTAACACCATTACAATTTATTAAGGGTTTATAATACCATTCATAACATACTTACTAATTTATAAGCATGTCTATGGCTTTTATGTTCCATCAAGTATTTATCACTGACCCTTACGAGGAAGTGTTACAGATTTTTGTGAATAATTTATATGTTAATATAAAATTTAATGCTCCAAATTTCTGTGGAGGCTGCATTAGGCTTCATGGCATTTATTTTGTTTCCCACATGACTTATTTCGTGCAACGATTCTTCAAAGCTCTTTGATAGTGGTTTTGAAACTCTTTCATTCCCTGCCCCCAAATAATTTGTTATGTGGTTTTCCATAATCTAATTATACCAGGAGTCTTTTTTCTAAAAAAAATAATAATTGCAGAATATTTACACAGTGTTAACTAGTGGTGTCCTCAACACAGTATTAAACTAAATAAATGTAAGATTCTCCTCAAACAGTATGAGCCTCAATCTTCTCCTCCTTAGTCTATGACAGGAGTGTTCATTCTTGGCAACTTTAAAACATATGAATTTCAGTTCCCAGAGTTCCCCAGCCAGCCATGGGAGTTAAAGATCAAAAGGCTGAACACCCTTGCTCTTTGGTATTATATCATGACCTTCATCCCAGTGCTGTTACTGAGAATCATTATTATTTGCTTCTTATGAACAGTTGATTGAAATATTTAATAACATTTAGGCGACCTTCCCCAGATTTATGTTTGATGACAATTCCCAGTCCAATCTGCCTGGTTATGAAGACAGCATGAAACCTAGTTAGAATGTTATGAAAGACCAAACCTAGACTATTAAGTCATTTGTGACCATGGTTAAGGAAAAAACATATGCAAACTTATATACATAATTGTGCTTCCATCCCTAGCCTCTGGGTAGATTCCTTTTTTTTCACCTCCCAGGATTAAAAAAGAGAGATGTAACAACAGTGCCTTAAAATATGGTCTTTGCCTCTGCTTGGGGTGTGGTAGGATGGAAAGGATTTGAATCCATCTCATATTTCTTGACATATCCAGTCATAAGTCAATGCTCATCTGTAGGTTTCTTGGTAAAATATAGGAAGGATTCCTGTTACCTTCTCCTATGCAATGTTAATTGATGCCCTTGCTGTTGTTATTAAAGTGATCATCTGCCTCCCACTTATTCCTATATTGCTACTGCCCATTATAGTCTCCTGCTTGCTTTAACTCTTGACTTTCACCCCTTGGATGACCCTGATAGGTTTAAACACTTTTGACATAGATTCCCAGAGTTCTTCAGTCTTCTTCAGTGTTCCATCCTAGGATCACCTCTGGCCACAGTAAACCAGCACTGAATGACCTGAGTGGGTTGAATTAAATAAGTCCTATAGGTAGTTGTTGACTTACAACCATTTATTTAATTAGAAGTTGCAACAGTATTGAAAAAGATAACTTATGACTGTTTTTCACACTTATGGCCCTTGTAGCATCCCAGCAGTCATGTGATCAACATTTGGTTGCTTGGCAACTGGGATGTACAGTATTTATGATGGTTGTAGTGCCCTGAGGTCATGTGATCACCTTTTGTGAACTTCTGACAAGCAAAGTCAATGGGGAAGAAAGATTCACTTAACAACCATGTTACTAACTTAACAGCTGCAGTGATTCATTTTACAACTATGGCAAGAATGGTCTAAAATTGGGAAAACATGCACTTAACAACTACTTAGAAATGGAAATTTGGGCTCAGTTGTGGTCACACGTCAAGGAAATGTAAGAAAATTCAAAATACTAAAGGCCCTGTCACACTGGCCGACGGATGCAAAACGTTTGTAAAAAGGACACAGCGGACGAGCAAAATGT
>BHFT01041366.1:0-22098 GCA_004320025.1 Laticauda laticaudata
AATGGTGACTGCTTGCGAGCTGCATCCTTTTATATCCATGGAGCTGATGCAATTCATCCTCCCCGCATGCGCAGTGATCGCTTTGCATCCACTTTGCATCCGCTTTGCATCCACTACGCATCCGCTATGCATCCTATAGATGTCCATGATGCATCCATGTCATCCGCTACGTATCCGCTCCTTCCGCTACGCATCCGCTTCACTATTCTCCCCTGGAAGCCCTGCGGATGTGTCATCCGCTTCCATCTGCTAGGCTTCCTACGAACATCCGCTTACCATCCTCGCAATGTACTACCCACGTCCGTTCCTTTCCGTTGTTTTCCATTCTGTTTATGCAAATTTGGGGCACTTTTGAGAGCAGCTAACAATGGATGGAGCCACCCCCGAAATTTTGCTCGTCCGCTGTGTCATTTTTGCATACGTTTTGCATCCGTCGGCCAGTGTGACCTAGCCTTAAGATACAGCCAAGAAAATACTTTAGTGCTTATATGTTTGAATTTAACTGGTTAAATGTAGAGTGACTTCAAAATTAAATTACATTACTTTTATAAAAGGACTCCTTTTATGCTTAGTGCTCAGCCATTGTGCTAGAGGTTTTTTTTTTCTTCTTAAAAAGCTCTCTATATGCTTGGATTCTCATCCTCAGTAACACGTCTTAATTTCCACATAGATTGCATAGCTATTTGATATAACATTCAATCAAGATAAAATAAATCCCAAAATTGGTGGAGTAAATGAAAAGAAGTTTCACTGACTTATTGCTTTAAAACTGAAATATCTTCATAATAAAATATCTAAAAGTCCATCATCTTGTGAGTTGCTGAAAAAATCAGCTTGATTTTAAGCTGCTTTTACATTTCAAGGCTAACTCCCTCGATTTGCAGTTTCCAGAACAATATACCTCTTAGAATATTATTATAGTTTAGATTTCAGATTTTTTAAAATGTTCACACACAGTTCTTGGTTAAAATGTATTTTAACTTTTTAGGATAAAATAAATTTAGAAAATATAGAGAAATACACTGGAAATACTATTCGAAGATGCATTTAAATACAACACTGGGCAATTTGCTTCTTTTACAAAGAAGCAAATATAAAAATAGAACAGAAAGGACTGGATCATCTATCCCTGTTTGTCCTGAACAAACAGCAAGAGGGACTCCCATATTTAAGCCACTTTCCTAAATGTGCATTTTTATGTTTCTATTACAACTTAAAAGAATTGTTTGATCTTTGAATACAAATTAGGTAAAGAGATTTCTATTTCTTTTTTGTGTTATCCATCTTGAATACTTCATTAGTTGAAAGATGGGGCAGAAATGAAATGAGCAAAAAATTAGAACAAATGGGTTAAGAAGGCCTTTAAAAATTAAGAAAAGGCTGGAATTTGGTTATTGAGGTACATGTACTCTAAATGAGCAAGAAAGTGTGCAGTTAAGCATGGATATCTGAATCTATATAAGTTTTATCCAAAACATTTATTTTAAAATATGTTTTTGCTTCATTGTTTTTTTCCCTCACCAATGTAACTTTTCCCCCCTGAGAAATAGATTTATAAGGTTTTCTATTCATCTCTTTGCTTTCAAATTCACATCATTCTCTTCACCAGCTTGGCATCTTTGAGAAATGCTGGACAAAGACATTTTCACAAAGCTATATTTCCACTCCTTAATTCCTTCCAATATTTTGAAGTTGGCTAGGATTGTCTTTTCTTCTTTCAACTTAGGGATGCTCGAAAGAGGCCAGGAAAGCTATGAGCCAACCTGTACTGTATTTAGTGAACCAGTAGAAAATTCATCACCGAGACAGCATTCTTTTTGATGACTGAATTATGTCAACTCCTGTAATAACTAAAATCACATTACTAATGGTCCATTGGAAAGGAGAAAAAAACACTCCTCCATCCATTTTGTAGGCATCTTGAGTGAAGAGTTAACTGGCTGTCATTCTTCCTGTAAATATAATCCCATTAAAAATACCGATGATGCAATATATCCAAAGTTTGACCCTCACAGTGTTTCTTAATAGGTGCATACATGGTCATATGTTGTAGTATGAGATCTTACATGTGTATGAAAATCAAAGGGGGTAAAGGCTTGTTTCAGATCAGAGATTGAAAGAGAGTTGGGTCATGATTTTGGTGCATGGATCTTATCCAAGGAGACAAAATCAAATGTAGTTGTTTTGGTTCTATAATTCAAATGTAGAAATTGTAAAATGGATTAGATGAATCAAGATCAGGTTGCCTGTGAAATCTGCTAGAGTTCTCCAGTGTCAAATTATCTGTTCCAAAGAGCTCCCAGGTTGCACAAAATATATACTTTCTGATCTAAGTTATACCACATCTGAGACAAGAACATTGATTTGACTTTTCAAGATAACCTCATATGGACAACCTGATATGGACAAGGTGGCATGGCTCAAATGCCAGAGTGTCATGGCATTTGTTATGGCAGCTCGAATGTCATGTTTGGAAGATATTCTATAGCTTCTGAAATTCTTAGTTAGCAGGCTAGGAATTCATAGCACTGTGATCCAAAATATAGGAAAGCTAGACTGAGTTAAATTAGCATGCACACAAAGAAAAGAGGACAAGGGAGAGGCAAAATAGATCTGCAAAGTTTTCTTATTATTTTAAAATATAAAAACTATTTCAGCTTCTTTTGTATTCTGTTTTCATGTAAGTTATCAGATATATTTTTATAAGAAGCTATATCATTGAATAAGATGGTTTCATATTTGAGGTGACAGATAACTATACAAAGTCAACTTAGACTGGAACCCTGTATTTATTTAACTGGGAAAAAATCCAATTTAACTTAATAAAGTTTATTTCTGAGCAGACATGTGTTGCGTTCCATAGTTAAACCATTATTGGATTTTTAATTTTCCCATTCTAGATGTTTTCTGCCTTTATCTAATTGAAAATATAAACCAGTGTTTTGTTCTATCCCTTCTTTATTTCATCTGCTTTCATTGAAGAACCCTACAAGAAGAAAGAAAAATGTTCCATTTTTCAACCCTAGAAGAACAGTACTTTCTTCAAAAAGTAGAAATGTAATGTAATTTACTGTCAAAACAATGCCTTATATTCAGAGGTTATAAATTGTCATCCCCCAAATTGTCATTTCTATTGTCAACTTAATTATGATTAGTATTAATAGTTAACTGCATTAAGAACAATTCTTGATCATGTCAATTATAAAACATTAATATATTTTTAAATTTAATTTGGGTTTTGCTATATTTTTTTCTTGTTGTTTACCACATGGTAATTTTTAGGTAGTCATTAGTTGGTGTCAAGGCAACTTTTTAAAGGCAAATTTTGACAAAGCTAAAAATGCATCTAGAATCTGAACTTTAATGTTGAAGAAGAATCCTGAGAATATCATGGGTACATCATAAGGGTATGTCTAATCTGATGAAAAGAAGGATTAGGGATGACATGATAATAGTGTTCCAACATTTGAGGGACTCCTATAAAGATTAGGGGTTCAAACTATTTTCCAAAGCACTAAAAGACAAGACAAGAAACAATGGCTGGGAACCAACCAAAAAGAGTTGCAATCTAGAATTAAGAAGAAATTTCTTAACAGTGAGGCCAATTAACCAATGGAATAGTTTGCCTTCAGAAGTTGTGGGTACTCTTATCACTGAAGGCTTTCAAAAAGAGATTGGATAACCATTTGTCTGAAATGATATATGGTCTCCTGCTGAAGCAGTGGGTTGGACTAGAAGACCTCTGAAGTCCCTTCCAACTTTATTGTTCTGTGTTCTATGTTCTAAATGTGATTAAAAATGCTGGGAAATCAGAATGTGTAGTATGGTATAAATCTATACTGATCAAGTTTTCCTTTTTGCAGTTTTTCCCCTCTTTCTATTCTGTTCTCAAGACTTCCTCAATACCGAGGATTTGAAGTACAAGGACCAGCAGTAGGAGGGAAGTTATAAGAACTAACAATATTTATCTATATATCTGTGCTTCTTTTCCCTCATTTTTAAATTGAAGGAATGATTTAGCCATCTCTTTTTCTTTTAGAAAAGCTGAGATTTAGAATATTTCAGAGGAAGCAAAGAATGATTTAATCTAGCATACAAACTAATGTGATGAATCTTGGAATGCTAAAGCACTTGTAGTTTGGGAAATACAGGAAAAAAGATTAACAGTGTGTGTATGTTAATAAATGTTTTTGCATGGGATAGCACCTGACTAATTTCCTTTGGACTGGTCAGGTCTGGTTAAAGCCCCTGTCACACTGCACCAACAGACGGAAAGAGGATGTAAAACGGAGAAAAACACTTGCCATCCGTTGGTTAACGCGATGCTTCCGTTCTGTACTCACTGCCTCCATTTTGCTCCTCTCTATCCGTCCAGCATCCGTCTATTGACGTTTCATCCGCTCAGAGGGTTTTGAGCTGCTCAAAACTTTGAGCAGAAAATGTATCCAATGCATCCGTTCTGCATCCGCTAGACATACAAGGGGACATCCGTTCTGATCTGTTACGCATCCGCTATATCCGCTAGGCATCCGTTCCGCATCCGCGCAACTCAATCTGCTCCAGCGGTAAACGGACGCAGGGAGGAAGCAGAACGGACACGGAAACGGACGTGCAGTGTTAGTAGCACGAGCGAGAAAGGATGAAAGCGGATGCAGCATGCAAAGAAAGCATTTAAAATGGAAAAAAACATTTGCAGAGGGGACCTACCTCGGATATAAAGATGTATAGAGGATGCCTAAGGATGCAAAGAGGGACAATAGGGAAAACCTATATTGCCTATAAAAAAGGGGAGCAACTCACCTGGATCTCACTTTAAGACCAGCAGCCCTGCTGTGCAGACCTCTGCAGCCTTCTTCTGCCTTGCCTCTTTCCACAGCATCCAGTCATCTTCCACCATGGATCGTAACAAACTCCTTTTGGTAGCCACCAATCCTTCTGCAACAGTGCGAAAGCCATCTAAAAGGCTCTGTGAACTTACTACGGGAAGAAAAAGAGGCGGCCAAGAAGCGCCTGGGTACGAAGATGGTTCGCCAGAAGAGCAGAGGACGGACTGTAACAAACAAGCTGATGGTGGAGCTCAGGAACGAAGATACTCGTGCATTCCAGAAATTCATGAGATGCCTCCAGCCATGTTTGACGAAGTTGTGCAGCGGCTGACACCCAGGTTGACCAAGCAGAGCACCAACTTCCGGCCCAGCCTGGACCCTGGGCTGAAGGGGCACTGACTCTGCACCACCTGGCCTCAGGACACCACTACAAGGCAATAGTGTACGGTGGAGGGTGCCACACAACACCATCAGCATTGTGGTCAGAGAAGTGGTGCAGGCCATCATTGAAGAATACCTGAGGAGCTCCTCCAGTGCCCCTCCACTGAAGAAGGCTGGAAGAAAGTTACAGAGCAGTGGTATCAGAAAGTGGAACTCCCCCCACACCGTTGGAGCCTAGATGGGAAGCACGTGGCCTGCAAAGAGCCAGCCAAGTCGGGCTCCACTTATTTCAACTACAAGGGCTTCTTCAGCATCATCCTTCTCGCCATGGTCGATGCTGACTACAAGTTCATGTACATCGATGCTTCAGGCAACGGGTCATGTTCAGATCCAGTATACAATGCCCAGTGACCTCAACGAGGGGCTGGAAAGCAACCTCATCATGGGCTTTCCCAGATCCAGACTCCCTGCCCAACGACACGCAAGAATGTGCCCGACTTCATCGTGGGGGGATGACACCTTCTCTCTCAGAACCTACCTCATGAAGCCCTACACTTCCAGACTCCTCACCCATGAAGAAGAGGATCTTCAACTACAGGCTGTCCAGGGCAAGGCGGTGGTGAGAACGCCTTTGGCATCCTGGCCAACAGGTTCAAGGTACTTCTCACCACCATGCAGCAGTGCCCACAGACGTGAGGAGGATCGTAACTTGCTGCATCCTGCACAATCTCATGCGCACCGCTACCCAGTGTTGCAGAACAGGCTCGTGGACCTCCAGCAAGGCAATGGGGACATGGAGCCTGGGAATGGAGGCAAGGGCAAAACCTGATAGACACTGAGGATGTGCAAGGCCCCAACAGAGCCTCACATGAAGGAAGAAGCAGCGCAACCTCCTGAAACATGCGTGGTGCAACTCCCCAGCTGAGCAGTGAGTGTGCAAGACAGGATGGTAGATGGTTAATGGATGCTTCCTTCAGCCTGTCTCATCACACTGATGAGATTGGGCCATTGTATGTTGGGTGGGCCTACAATGAACAGAGCATTAATAAAGAGTTGTGTTTATGTTCAAATGTGTGGATCAATGCTTACATTGTCATTGATAATGAAGGGCCAAAGGTGTGGCACCTGGGAGGGTGGACCATACAGTCCCACTATGCTTGCACTGGAGATTTATCTATCCCACAGCTAACTTACCCATTCCCACAGGTATCTTAACCCATCCCAAAGGTATCCCTGCCCATCCCACAGCTATTACCCATCCCACAGGTATCCCTGCCCATTCCACAGCTATTACCCATCCCACAGGTAATCTTTGCCCATCCCACTGCTATCTTTAACCCATCCCACAAGCATGCAAAGCTTAAACCATTTCTAAAAGTTTCCACCAAGACTTTATTTACATAAATAAATGAAGCAAGTGTTGGAAGCAAAAGATAAACTTTATTAATCACAAGCTGTAAAGAAAAAATGACCCAAGTGGAAGTGTCCAAATAAAGTCTACAGGTAGCTACCCAGTCTCTGGCACTCCTCTTGGTTACTAGGAGGTGTTCCCAGTCTCAGGGGTGAAGGGTCCAAGTGCTATGGAGGTGGCTGCTGTTGGAGTGTTGGTCTGCGGCATCATAGGGGTGCCTGGGCCCGAGAGGACAACAGGGTACGGTGGTTGAGAAAGCTCTCAAGACAGCTGGCTCAGACTCATGATGTTGAGACTCCTTCTCCATGCCATTGTGGTGTCTCAGCTCCAGTACTGAGGACAGATGTACTGAGGCCGGACTTGGCTGTGGGGTGGAAGAAGGAGCAGTGTAGTGGGGCTGCCTGGTCTGCAGCTGGGTGAGGACTGCATCGGTGGTATCAGTGGAACCGGTGGCAACGGTGTCATCCGATGACTCTGTGCCTGGACTGGGAAGGGGCTTCTGCCTGTGCTGCTGGACCTCTGGTAGCTGTAGCCCTGGTAGGTGAGGGCCTGCGAAAGCCTTGGAACGGGAGGGAATCACCTGGGGTCGAGGAGCAGACCTGGACTGGGTGGGAGCAGTCTTCTCTGGATCTGGAGGGTTGTGAAGCACTCCGGTGATCTGGTCCTTCACCACCTGGTAACTGGGGTTCCACATGTCCGTGAGGGTCTAGTTGACATAGGTGAGGGAAGGGCTTGCGGGTTGGAGGATGAGGAGTCGGTGTGGACCAGCTGAGAGAGGAGATCTATGCTGGTTGCGGATGGTGTCCCTGATCTCCAGCAGACAGTGTGGCTCTGCCTCTCCTGTCTGGCTCTCTGCCTTTCTGTGGAGGTGGAGCTATGGGTGGATGCGGGTAGGCTGTGGTGGAAGTGCCGTCCCTTTCTCCCACTGCACCAGGGAGTCCTCCACGCGCTCCACCACGGTTAAAACACCTGTCCGCTGGTTCTCCGCCGTGGCATGCTCCACAGAAACCTGCCTGGAGACAGGAGCTGACTCTCAGCCAGAAGAGGACTGGCTCTCAGCAGGCTGCACAGAAGAGAAGGTTCGTGAGAGGGGGCTTGCTTTTGGCTGCTCCTCGGTGGCGGATCTCACCTCCAGGAAGCTGCACATGGCCATGACGTTAGGTCTCTCTTGTCCATTCAGGCTTAACCATGGGCCTGGCCAGATTTCTTGAGGTGCAGCTTCCATACCAGTGTTGCATGTGCTTTCCACCAGCCGAGGAGCACCATCCAATTTGTAGCCCAGACTCTCCACCTTCTCTTTCTAAGCAGCCTTGCTTCCCTTTTGGTCTGTCCCTGTAGAGCCGGATGTCCGCTTCCGCCCAATAGTCATTCTCTCTCAGCCACTCCAGCCCTCATCCTCGTGTTCCTCCTCAATGGAGTATTGTCTCCTCTCCCGTTCCCGCATATGCCTCTTCCTCCCTTTGGCAGGACCAATGGTCCCTCATCAGAGGGCTTTCCAGTCTTGTAGGGCTGCTCCTCCACACCACCAGCATCATCATCATCATCATCATCAGCAGCAGCAGCAGCCAGCGAGCAGGAACCAGTGAGCACGAGCAGGACCAGGAGCACGAACAGGACCCAGCAGTGGACGAGCAGGACAAGCAAGACCAGGGAGCACGAGCAGTACGAGTCATCGAAGCAAGTCCAGGAGCACGAGCAGGACGAAGCAGGGACCAGCAGGATAGGAGCAGCTTCAGCAGAGTTAAGGACCAGCAGAAAGCACCACCGCAGGAGCAGCATCAGCAAGAGTAAGGCACGAGCAGAAGCACACGCCATAAGCACGCATCATCAGCTCCTCCAGAAGGCAGCAGCAAGCCCCAGCCGCAGAAGGAAGGCGAGCCCATGCTACAGAAGCCCCAGCAGAGCAGAGTGAGGGCCAGGGGTTGGAGGGTGGCCCTGTCCCTCTTGCAGGGCTGGCAGCAGATGGCTGAGGCTTTCTCTTTTTTCCCCATGGTTGTGGGGTGGCTGGGCTGACAGGGGAGGCTGGCAGGGCAGCTGGCAGGCAGGCAAGGCTGGCAGGATGTCAGGCAGCAAGGCAGGCAGGCAAGGGCAGGCAGGCAGGCAGGCAGCAAGGCAGGCAGGCAGCAAGGCTGGCAGGCAGCAAAGGCTGGCAGGCAGCCAAGGCTGGCAGGCATTAATGCTGCAGGGAGCAGGGCAGCAAGCTGTCTAGCAGCAAGCTGGCAAGCAATAGCTGGCAGGCAGCATGCACCAAGGCTGGCAGGCAGCAAGGCTGCAGGGAGGCAGGCACCAAGGCTTGCAGGATGGCAGGCAGCAAGGCAGGCAGCAAGGCTGCAGGATGGCAGGCAGCAAGGCAGGCAGCAAGGCTGGCAGGCAGGCAGGCAAGGCAACTCAATGTGTCTGCAGCAGGTCTTTCCTTACTGAATGTAACCTGCTTCCGAGCCCTGCTTCCCTTTATTATCCGCGGGGGCTGATGCAATTAAATTCCCCCCGCATCCGCCATTAACGCTAGGGCATCGCTAGGCATCCGCTAGGCTTCCGCTTAGGCTTCCGCTGGCTTCTGCTGTGCCATCGTTCATTCCGCTGTGGCATCCGCGGTGCATCCGCTTCATCCGTTTCCACGTCCGTCTGCATCCGCTTCATCCGTTTCCGCATGCGCTTTTGCTGAGGTCCCCCGGAAAAAGCCTTCCGGATGTCCTCTGCTCTCATCCGCTTCTATTCCGCTAGGGCTTCTGCTCTGCATCCGCTTTCCATTTCCGCCCTTGCGTCCTCCCCCCGTCCGTTCCTTTCCATGTTATCGCTGGGTTATGCAAATTTTTGCACCTTTTGAGAGCGGATAACAACGGATGGAACATTTTTCTCATTCGCTGTGTCCTTTTTACAAACATTTTGCATCTGTTGGGCAGTGTGACAGGGCCTTAAGACTTGATTGTGGGGCTTTGCATTCCATTTTGCTTGTAAAATTGAGAATATCAAAATAGTATTTTTATATTAAAATGCAGATACAGCAAATTTGTATTCCACCTGAGATGAAATATTTATAAACCTTCTTGTAGTTGGAAAAACAACTACAATCATGCATAATTTGGCAGTAGTTATTAAGTTTTTAAAAAGTGTTTTTTCCATATTAAGAGAGTCTTCCTCACAAAGACACTTGGCTAGAGTTCATTGCTTCCAATTAAACATGGGGTCATAAAGTGATGTAGTAATATAATGGCTAATGTGTAGAAAAGCTCTTCCATTCAGCAAATAATCTACGTTAAAACCATCCTTCAAAACCCTAGAATGCAATGGTTAAAAATGCACATCTTTTGAGCTCACTTCTTCATAATTCATAGTAAAATTTTTTTTTATTTGTTCCCAACATTTGTTACAATTATAGTGACAGTTATACAAGAGAAAGCCTGCTTGTTCATAAGGACAGTTTACTAATGGCTTGGCAGGATGGCATTCGAGGCAAAAAGATTTGAAGATGTATAAAACAGAAGTTGCTTCTTTCATATTCTGGGACTACCAAATAAGAAAATGGAAATCTATTGATATTCCTGCCATTTCAGGAAAAAGCATTGCCAGTGGAGTGTTTTCACCAGCTAGCTGTATAGAAAGAAGACTTAGATATGCATTTCTGTCAATCTTGAGATAGGGATGCAAAGAAAGTTCATCAAGAGCAAATCCACTTTACCTTATCAAAGTGCAATAAAGCATTTCTATTTCTTACTGTGAATGCTGATCCAAGAAAAAAAAAATCTAGGAAACAATTACTTTATTTCAGTGTTTGTCAAATGGAATAATGCTTTGGGACATCTTCAAGGCCTGAGGATACTTTATGGCATGATAAACAGTGTGCATAATTCATGTTTGGTATTGTGCAGCAGTAACATTTGTCATCCTCTGAATAAATGCATTTTTAAAATCTGTCTTTTATCCATAATTACACATTGGGAGCATCAGCCAATTTCTTTCCTTAGCTAGAGCTTAGCCAAAATAAAACTGCTTTGCATTGAACAAGGGGCTGTCAGATAAAAGAAGGTTATTGTAAATAAAAGAAAGGCACCACAAATAGATGTTTGCCAATTTACTGCAGAAAATTGGAAAATAATAACTAAAGTTTTATTGGGTACATTCAGCATGAAATTTGCGGCAACCCAAATTTCATACTTGGATAGCCATTCTGCTGGATTTTGAAGAAGCAGAATAGAAAGAGTACAGAAGAGCAACAAAGATAATTAGGGAACTAGAGGCTAAAACAAGAAGGGTTGCTGGAATTGGGTATGTCTGGTTTAATGAAATGATAGCAATGAAGTGAAATGATAGGGATGACATGATAGCAATCTTCCAATATCTAAGGCGCTGCCACAAAGAAGAGTGAGTCAAGCTATTTTCCAAAGCACCAGAAGGCAGGACAAGAAGCAGCTGATGGAAACTAATTCAGGAGAGAAGCCACCTAGAATTAAGAAGAAATATTCTGATCAGTGAATCAACTTGCATCCAGAAGCTGTGAAAGCTCTCAACCCTGGAAATTTTTAAGAAGAGATTGGACAACCATTGTCTGAGATGATATACAGTTTCCTGATTGAGCAGGTTTAGAAGATCTCCAAGGCCCCTTTCAACTCTGTTATTCTGCTAAATTGTGTTGACATTTCTGAGCTGCAGAGTGTTGGACAAGTCTCTTGTGAATACTATAGGTAACCAAGAAAGCAAATGGATCAAAGAACAAATACATTCAGAATTTACTCAAGGTGCAAATGACCAGACGTAAACAATATTTTGGACATAGTATGAGAAGACTTAACTGTCTTGAGAAATCTATAATGCTTGAAAGAGTAGAAGATAAGACAACAACAACAACAACAAAAAGGACGAATAGCAGTAAACTGGATAAGAGCAGCAATAAGCTCAATTAGAGCAGCAAAGGATTTTTTTCCCCTCTAGGATACATCATCCTGAAAAAAATCCATTTATGTGGTCTTTGGGAGCTAACATTGACTTGATGGCTTATAACTAATTAGTCCTTCTATTGACTGCATAACCACTTCCCAGACAGCTACTATAAAAAATTGGACAGCAGATTATGAGCTACAGGTACATCCAAGGTTTGGAAGACCACCTTTGATCACCCTTAAATCTGGGCTGCATCTTAAGGATCTCTCCACCAGCTTTGACACCTTGCAGTGGCACTTTCAAGAGAGGTGCATGCCTCCACATGGCCCCAAAAGTCCTATAAATGACTTTGCTCCAACTAGGAAGAAGTGACATTAAAAACCTGCAGAAAAGTTGCATGCACTAACAGTACTTAAAACAAAAACAGAGGATAGATTGTGTGATGAAGTTCCATGACAGATTGAGAATAAGCCACTATGAAAGTCCAGTTCAGTCTCTGCAACTGGATCATATGAGATGTCCTACTGTCAGAAATTTTTGTTTCTACTTCATACATGGTAGTATAGAGGTTAAAATGCAGTACTGCAGGTTAATTCTGCTGCATGCCGCCTACCAACAGTTTGGCAGTATGATTCCTGCTGGCTCAAAGTTGACTTAGCCTTCTATCCTTCCAAGGCCAGTAAAATGAAAACCCAGATTGTTAAGGGAAATATGCTGACTCTGTAAATTGCTTAGAAAGGGCTGTAAAGCACAATGAAGCAGGATATAAGTCTAAGTGCCATTGCTACTGCTATCCTTAATAGAATAGAATAGAATACTTCATTGACCAACTGTGATTGGACGCACAAGGAATTTGTCATGGTGTAAATACTCTCAGCATACATAAAGAAAAGATACATTCATTAAGAATCAAGAATCATAAAATACAACACTTAATGATAGTCATAGGGTACAATCAGCAATTGTTCTTTGTCTAGTTATTTTGGTGTGCAGTGCTCTATAGCATCATTTTGAGGGAAGGAGTTGATTATGTCCGGGATGTGATTACATCAAACTTTAGCAATTTCCTCTTGGTCAGCCAAAATTATCCATTGGTCAGATTTTTTTGAGTTCTTATATTTGGGCCCTAAAGGTGAGGTTGAAAAGGTGGTTGGAGTACAATTCTCACCACCAAGGGCTGAAATTCACTGGGCACAACACCTTTAATTGAGAGATAGAGGTTGATGCCAACTATCTTCTTTTCTCTTAAGGAAATATTCTGGAGTGGGGTTGCCCATGTTTGTTGATTACGAGAGAACGGCTTTGTGTCATTGGGATGGCAAGGCCAATGTTTTAAGCTGATGGAGGACCTGTGCTAAGCTCAGCAGAGGCTAATAGACCTATTTTATCATGTTCTTTAAAAAATAGAGAAAACTGCCATCATTTGGCAGCATGATTTTGGAGGGTGCCAAAAAGTGCAAAACCTGATCAGAGTTCTTTTCAGCCCTTTGCACTGATGGAAGGCTTTTGGTAGACAAGGAGAGTTGTGTGATTTGCAAACATAAACACATTTTAGATGGGATTAGACAAATCCAATAGCCATCTATTACAACTGGTTTATCACTTTGAGAAGCACAAGCCATGTAACTTAATGCCAGTTTCTGAGATGAAAGAAGGTGATAAGCCTACTGACCAGCTTTTAGAATAGAATCAAGTTCTTTTATTGGCCAAGTGTGATTGGCAACACAAGGAATTTGTCTTGGTGCAAATGCTCTCAGTGTACATAAAAGGAAAGGTACATTCATCAAGAATCATAAGGTACAACACTTAATAATAGTCAAGGTACAATAAGCACTCAAATCATACTAGGAAACAGTCAATATAGATCGTAAGGACACAAGTGACAAAGTTACAGTCATACAATCATAAGTGGGAGGGGATGGGTGATAAGGAGTGAAGATTAATAGTAATAGTAGTGCAGACTTTGTAAATAGTTGGACAATGTTGAGGGAATTTTTCAAGCTTCATGGCCACCTCACTCTATTTGGCTTGAACTAGCAAGGCTGGCATTATGTTCCTAATACTGATTTTGTGTCTCTTTACACTTAAAATACCTAGCAATATGAAAGGTTAGGGTTATTTTTTTTTAAAAAAGATGAAACTGCCCTTGAGCTTTATAGTGGACAACAGATGCTTTGGTTCTCATGACTTAGTGTAAGGGTATCAAACTCAAGGCCTAGGGCCCACATCCTGCTCACAGGGTGCTTAGATCTCGCCTGCAGATCTGGAAACAGCAGAGGACTGGCCTATGGTGCCTCTACCAGGAAAAACCGAGCTTGGGAGGGCCATGGGCAGCCCTCCCAAGCTCTGTTTTTGCTGGCAGAGGGTTGCAGGAGGCTGTCGCAACTGAAAACAGAGCTCGAGAGCTCATTTTTACTGGCAAAGTTCTTGGGCCACCACAGGCGCCCCTGACATGAGTGCCATCAAGCTGGCCATGCCCACCTTGACCACACCTGCCCTGGAGCCTATGATGCTCCAAACACAACCATGATGCGGCCCTCAATGAAATTGAGTTTGACACCCCTGATTTGGTGGTTTTTTTTTTTTTTTTTTAGTGTGCATGTTGATTTTTAAATAACCATTTTACTTGATAAAGAGATCTGAAATTGTTTCTATAATTAAAGGATGGGGTTATAAGGAATAAGATGGTGGAACTATATATAGAATCTAATGTACAAGAAAACATTTTCTTATTTACTGTAGACTAGTGTACAGTTGCAGTATTTTGAGCTGTTAAAAATCTAAACATCTCGGTAGTAATATCTGTCTGTCAGTTAAAATGGCTGCTGGGTGTTTTTCAAAATCCCTGCATATATTGGCACAAATCTTCCTTATCAAATTTCTTTTTCTTCTCAATTAGATGTTTTACAGGCTGCACAAACAAAGATCAGATTTAGAAATATCAATGAACTCTCAATCAGAAGTCTGATACAAGAAAACCCTCATCTTGATCTATACCCAGAATTTTTAAAGCTCTCTTAAATAAGCACATTTGTTAGTTTCTTTGGCTTTTTTCCTCTTTTCCCTGTTAGTTGATTTTGCAGGGATTTTAAAGTATACGTAGCACTATTTCTGGAGTAATAATTAGGTCCTTGTGGAATTCTTTTCGTGGAGGTGCCAGCCCAGCTCTGTAAAAATTCTCTGCCAATTTTTGTTAGTGCTTATTCATTCTTCAGACTCCAGTTGAGTCAACTCTTTCTATTCAGGAACAAAGCATAGCTTCTTTTTATATCCCTCCAATTATACAAGTCTAACTACTTTGTTGATGAGATGAAATTAAATAAGATGAGATGAGATATCTACATCTATGAATCTGCTAAAATTTTGCTGGGTATGGAGAATGAGTTATTATAAGAAATGACAGTATCAATCAATATCAGAGTTACAATTATTTCTACTTTTTTAAAAAAGTTTTGTTACCAGCTTACTATATTCTCCCACTAAATAGGAATGTCATCTGTTGAATGGAGAACCCATACCATGATTGGTCATTGGAGAAAATGACCAATCTTTTTCTCCCAGTACTATGAGATCTTGGGAACAATGGCCGCCTAATCCCCATTGAAAACACTTGAAAACTTATGGTGCAATTAAGTTGAAGCATTTGGAAAGTTGGGAGGGAAGACATATTAGTTTCATTTGGAACTGTGCTCCTTCCTAAATTAGTAAATTTTGTCCTCTGCCCACAAAGTTTTAGAAAATTTGGGCAAGAGATATTCTGGATAGTTGAGTTCTTATTCAGTTTCCTTATTCAGTTACTAATATGGATGGATGGATGATGTGCCATAAAGTTGGTGTTAATTCTTAATGACACACAAAAATACATTTTTTTCCCCAGGATGTTCTATCTCTATCTCCAATACAACCCTTGGAAATTCTCAGTGGTGAATTCCTCAGTGCTGTAATTGAGTCCATCCAATTCAACTCTTGCAGCTAAATATTCAAGAAGAGAATACCCAAAACAGTTATAGATGTTATTATTAAATTTGTCACTGCTCAAAGTCTCAACAATTCTGCTCTAGTATGCCCAAAAGCAGCTGCGGTTGCCATTCATAAAGCTGCTGATTAAAAAAGCAATTGGTTGTTGTTTCTATTGAAATTTCTTTCTACCTTCCATCCCTACTCCTGACAAAGATATAATAAAATAACTTGAAAATCTCAGGTATTGAGTAAAATATATTACTTTTTTTGGTGGGAGGAGGGGAAAAGCTTTTCTTTACCTATGTTATCAAATGTCTATGGAATAGTAGACTGATGAGAAACATTAATTAGATCTCAGCAAACTTTGAAAGATGAGACTTTCTTCTAAAAGTATGATAAAATCCTATCTTTCTGGATACTAAGTAATAGATTACCTCAATTCAGTCTTGATTCATAGGCAAAGTCATGCTATTTTGCCTTGTCCTTAGCAATACATTGAAGATCCAAAGACAACTATGTAATTTCTATGATCTTATCCATCTCCCATATCTATGGTCATTTCCTTTTTTTTACTTCCTTTAATCCTGGGATGTATAGTCTTACATCATATACCCATATAATGTGAGTTTTTACCTTTAAAAAAATCACATTCAGGATTTATTTGGTCCATGATTAATTGATCACTTTTTCAGCATGAGAGCATTTTCTTGTTCCATTCTTCCTATGTCCAACTTTCACAATTGTCCATTACTTCTAAAATACCATTGCTTCAACTGTTCTAATCTTTAGTCCTAGAAATAATCTTACCTGGTTGAAAACTTCCGGTTGCAAGGCTTTGGCAGCGGCAAGAATCTGTGATTGTGCACGGTTCCTGCTGCGCTCACTGCCGAGATGCCCCTGATCCAGTTGGATTTGGAGGCTATGGTTACCCCGTAGAGGTGACCAAAGACAGGGGAGATCCGGGCAGGGGTCTGGGGGAATCGCAATCTCCCTCCTCAGCCGGTTTAAATCCCTTTTCCCAAGGCAGTGGAGTGGCGGTCAGTAATGGCCGCCACAAAGAAGCTTTCAGCCGAATAAGATTGTGCAGGAGGAAGTTTGAAGAAGTGAAAGTTTTTGGCTGAACCAGGACAATCAGTTACATCTTTATTCTGAGAGGTTCAACTTCTTTAAAGGATACATTGTTTCCTCAACAAGATTGGTTAAAGTGGGCAGAGAAAAAGTTTAAAAGGGAAAGGTTTTTTTTTTCTTCCACTCTCCTTCCTACAGAAATAGCAGATGGAAATTGAAAAACCTGCTTTGGCATAGAAGGTAAATTAATCTGAAAAATTAAAGCCACGGAGGGGATATTAACGATTTCTGAACATTCGGAACTAAAAACCACAATTTCTTTTCTTTTTTTTTTGCTTATAGAAGTGGAAGGGAGAGGGGAAAATAATACTTAGAATTTTTGTTTGGAAGAGACCGGCTTGGAACTTTTAGATCAGAGATAACGGCAATAAGACTTTTAAAAAATTACTTTGGAACTGGTGTAATTAAATTTTACTCCCAGGAAAAGGATAGTAACAAAAGAAGAAAGTGCTAAATGGAAACTTTTGGTGCCTTGATTTTGGGATTTGCTTGTGACTTGGTGACTCTTGAAACTATTTTTTTGAAAGACTAAAATCATTTTTGGGTTGTTTTTTTTAAAAAAATCTTACACTGGCATTATCTGTTGAAGAATGAAAATAGGAATTAAAAGCTTAAAAGAAGAAGGCACAAAAGGCAAGGGCTTCTTCTGGATCTGTCTTCCACTTCTTAGACATGGTGGATTTTTACCCTACCAGGAATCTACACAAGAAAGCTGGGATGAAGAAGAAGAAGAAGCCATATTTAATGGACAAATAATTTTAGTTAAGCGAAGAAAAGGGAAGGGAAAGAAAATGGAGAATTCAAGATTTAAAAAAAACAACCAAGAAATGGAAAAATATGTGAAAAATCGTACTATCAGGAAGCACAGAAAAGAGGAATACAACAGAGAGGGGAGACCACACAAGGGTGGAATTGGAGATGGGGGACAAAAAGACTAGACTGAGTAAGAGAGGAAGGAAAGGGATGAAGAGAACTAATAAAGACTTAAAAAGAATGTTAAACAACAGGGGTTTTTTTTTAGCAGGCAAAGGTAAAGTAATTGAACAAGCACGATTCCTCGCACCAAAGTGCACAGATTCTCATTGTGTATTTGTATTTGAAATAGAGTTGAAAATTGGAATATTATATGAGGTTAACAATATATTAAAGGGAATGTGTAAAATGTCTAATAGAGTTTATTAGCTAATAGAATATTGTTTTTTACAATACTATAAGCTTACTATTTTTTTTCTCTTTTTTATTACTTTTAAGAATGTATATTAGAGTGCACCAAGCAGAATCAGTAGGAAATTATATATTATTTTAAGTGTTAAATTAGGGGACAAAGATAAAAAGTCATCATACTTCACCAGTGATTACAGAGAAATTGCAGTCAAGGAAAGAAAATAAATCGATGAATTGAAACAAAGCAACGGATCAAAGTACAAGCAAAATGATTTAATTGAGATGAAATAAATAATAGAATTAAGAGAGTGAAAAGAGGGGAGAAATATAGAAAATGTAGAATGCAAATAATGAGATATGAAATAGTCATATAAGCGTGAGCATGAATTTGATTTATGTCTGGATAAAAGATGCAATCAGAATTAAGCTGCTTTCCAAAAAAAAAGTTTATGTTTTCAATCGTTTAGTGTTTTTGTTTGTTAAGTTAGGCCTTTTGAGAATAATAAATTTTGGAAGAACATTAGAAGAGAATAACTGAAATTGTAAACAAGAGATGAAAGTATAAGTACATGAATAAAAGAGATAGAAATTTAGGAAAAAAGGAGAAGTTGGAAAAGATAAATCAAGATATGCATATGTTGAATAATCTAGAACTATGTTGTATTCAAATAAGAGTTTTTTCTTTTTGTTAAAATTTTTAAATAGCAGTTTTTTAGAAAGAGAATTTTATGTTATTAGGTTCTATGTTTTGTTTGTTTGTGTATTGTCTTTAAAAACTAATAAAATTTGTTTTAAATTAAAAAAAAACAAATAATCTTACCTGGTCAAAGTTTGTCATTTTGCCTGGAGCGGAGATTTGGCCAGAGTCAAAAATGAAATAATGATAAACAAAATCAAAAGATTAAATACGTAATAAATAAGGAAGTAATAGACAAAGAAGCTGAATTAGTTCTTCATATAGTGTGCCTAGTAACCAAGAGTGCATGTAGACTTCAGTAATAACATAAATGACTTCAAAACTCAATAGTCAGCTTCACCAAAGTAGCTGAGATGAAGAGTGAACACAGAATCCAGTAATAATACACAATCTTTAAAAATTTAAATAGGCAACATTACATATCTTAGTGCAGTCAGGAAATAGTAGTAATAGTAATAGCAGGAGGCAGGAAGAGCCTTCCCTTTCCTTGATTCTCTCAAACAATTGTCAGCCTTTAAGTAGCTTCCTCTATATCAGGGGTGTAGAGGACTGCGCAGCCCGCAGTCTGGATGCATCAAAACGCTGTACATTTGACAGTGTTTACTTTTTATTCCGGTTTAGCAAAGGGGAAAAAAATTTTGATATGTCAACATGATGCTGTGAATTTGACACCCCTGTTCTACATGAATGTTTACCAATAGAAGAGAATATTTGTTCTCAAGGTTGATTTGTGGGGTCCTTGGTAATTCCTGAGTTTGGTTGGAACAGTATTCTAGCACTGATGATGTTACCTAGTTGGGTAATGAAATATTTGCAAGAAAACAATTAAGCTCAGAGAGCCCCAAGGACCCCACAGATCAATGTTCCCCAACCTTGCCAACTTTAAGATGGATGGACTTTCAACGCCCAGAGTTCCCCAGTCAGGATGGGGAATCAGAGAGCACATGGAACTGATTTGGTCTAACACTGAAAAATAGCCAAGTCATTTTTGTTGGCTTTATTATTTCATTTAAGCTCTTCTTTTTGCTATCATTTCAAAATGGATCAGATGGATGGCACAGTCTATTTGAAATAATGCAATGGAAGGACACATTTTATGAGTTTGCAAAGTGAGCTGTGTCTGTGGGAATAGGCCTGAGTTGCCAAGAGTTTTGAAAACAATTGTCAGGTGTGTGTGTTAGAATAGTCAACATGGCAATTGCAACAGGATTCTAAAGCTCTCTTCTGTTTTCTTTCATCATCTTCATGATACATAAAATGGCCAAGGCTTTAGACACTTCCTTGACTTTGATCCTGTTGCAGACACCTCTGCTGATATTTTTCTTTTTTAGTATTGACATGCATTTTCTTTTAAAATTTTGATTTATATTAGATGTTTTCTGTGATTACTCCTGCATATTCCTATCATAGTTGTAAATTTTCCTGGGATATTTATTTCCCGTTTTGCACTATTGTTCTCTACTTATTCATATTCTTGGCTGAGATATAGTTCCTTGCCTATTTTTTCCTTGTTGTAGGTTTGCATTCAATTGACATACATCTTCCTTGCTCAAGGCTTTTTCTTTACATCTTTTTTTAGCTGTCATGATAGCTTATTCTGAAATCTTCTTGGATCATTTTCTTCTTGAGCTTTAGGGATTTCCCTCCCTGACTTCAGTTTTTATCTGTGTCTATAATTTCTTATATACTGAACTGGGTTGTTGTTTTTTTAAATGATCTTATATCCTGACTGTATATCTTCCAAATCAAATCTTTAAGCCATAGTTTTTCTTTTTAATTTTACAAATTATTTGATGCCAATAATACATAATCTGTTCTACAATCTGCATCTGGAACCATCCTGGCTGATTGGAATGTATTTCTCCACCATCTATTTCTTATTATTCTAGTGTCGTCCATCTAGTGATGGTCATACATGCAATAAAGAGTATCTTCTCATTGTAGTGTTTACTCATACCAAATTTTCTTGTAATGCCAAGTTCCTCAATTTCTCTAACTTTTGCATTTCAGTCATCCAATGCTGGTATTCGCTCTTTAATGTTTTAATGTTGCAGGAAATTAGCAGTTTGCCATAAAATTCCTGAAAGTCTCCAACTGTTGCAAATGTACTAAATACGTATACTAGTATAGCATTGATAGGCGTTCATTATGTCTAATAAATATGAGTCTTTGTTTGTTGGGTTATAACTGATCAGTTACTTAGATATACTATTTTTTCAGAATCCTTATCACTGCATTCCCTTTTATGGTGTCATGCACTGAATAATTGCTTCAAAATATCCCATTTATTTAAATTCTCCTAAACATCCAGTTTAACATGCCTCATTTCTTCTTCAACAATTTCAGATTATCTTGGGTTCATACGTCTCAAATTGCATGTTCCAATTATATGTGTGCATGTAAAATCGTTTTTGCACCATTAGTAACCAGTTCTCCTAGTTAATGTGACCTGATCACTCCAAGCCTGACTGAAAGAGTTGCATTCTTGTGATCCTAGTTTTCTCATATTATCAGAGAGTTCAGACATATTCATACCATTTTCATGGCCTTCTGTTTGACTTTAGAACAGTTTTCTTAGGTAATCAAATAAAACCAAACTTTTATTATGGTCAAAGACCAGCACAATTCTCTTAGGTAGGTTAGCTTCCCTCAAACCTACATACTTTATATATTGTGGATCACAATAGCTTCTGGGCTTTTGACTTTACCAAAAATGATGATCTAACCTCGAGATTACAGGTTGATCATTGAAATTATTCAGATCTTACACTATATCAGGATGGAAATTCTATCAATGATATATATGAGTTGTCTCTCTAGTTTCAGCACATTGTTATGCTCAGTTGAAAGAACATCTCATAGGAATATGTGTAGAGACTTCCGGTGACGAGATATAGATGAACGGAGGTGCTGAAGCTTGCTCTGGATTTCATGCTATCTCCTTTTGCTGTTGGAGTGACTCTTAGGGGTGCACACATCTTGTAGAGAAACGTGCCAGTGTGGGGAGACTTAAGTCGTGGTGTGGAAAAGGCGATTCTCATCGGGACACAGAGAGACCCTGTGGAGATCGACATCAAGAGACTGTCAGTCATGGCTGTCCTAAAGCCTCTATCATTGCATACAAAAGGAAGCGAGTGAGTGACAGACTGTGGTGAACAAAAAGTGTGAGTGAAAGAATTTGTGATCCTGATTGAGCGTTGAATATTGGAGAACCTTAGCTGGAGCGAAGCCTGAAAACAGCAACAAGGGCTACAAATAGACCGGTGGGCTTACCTGAATAATTTACTGGTTTCTTTTTGGATTATTGGACTGGAGGTGTAGTAAGTGGAGAAGATTTATTAAAGAAAGAGACTATATGAATTTAAAGATTGTCTTGCAAGACTTTTAAACGAAAGGAGAAATGGCCACAGCGGAAAGTCCGGTGAGACAGTGAAACCAGAGACATTACTCAGCAAGACTGTGCTTCCGGCGTGCTCGGTGAAGGAATTTCGAAGAACTGAACAATTACATTACGACACTTTAAGCCTTTAAACTTTGTGGATTACAATAATTATTTCTTGACACCAACTCAACTGACTTTTGAATGTGGTAAATGTAATTTATATATGATTTAATTGATACATTAGTAAATATTGAAGTTTATATTTGGTTAT